>CM024761.1:65307700-65349886 GCA_014218235.1 Colocasia esculenta
GAACCATGTGTGTATAAGAAAATCAGTGGGAGTGCTATCACTTTTCTCGTACTTTACGTTGATGACATCTTACTCATTGGGAATGATGTAGGGATATCATCAGTAAAGGTTTTGGTTGTCAAAGAACTTCTCCATGAAGATTTGGAGAAGCATCCTACGTATTAGGAATACCTATAGAGATAGATCTAAGACGATGCTTGGCTTGACCCAATCCATGTACATAGATACCATTGTCAAAAGGTTTGGCATGGAAAATTCCAAGAGAGGTCTCATACCTATGAGACATGGGATTATTCTCTCTAAGGAGCAGTCTCCTAAGACTCCTGAAGAGAGGGCAGCCATGGATAGAGTCCCCTATGCCTCGGCTATAGGTCTATCATGTATGCCATGCTATGTACAAACCTGATGTGGCATTTGCTCTAAGTGTTACGAGCAGATATCAGGCAAATCCAGGTGAAACACACTGGATGGCTGTGAAATGTATCCTTAAGTACTTGAGAAGGACTAAGATATATTTGGTCTATGGAGGAGGGGACTTGAAACTTAGGACATATACTGACTCGAGTTTCCAGTCAGACCCAGATGAGCAAGTCTACATCTGGTTTTTTGTTTCACTTTGAACGGGGGTGCAGTGAGCTGGAAGAGTTCCAAGCAAGAAACCACTGCAGACTCGACGACAGAAGCTGAGTACATTGCTGCAGCTGAAGCCGCAAGGAGGCAGTATGGATGAAGAAGTTCATCACCGACCTTGGTGTGGTGCCAGGTGACTCTGATCCAATCCATTGCTGTGTGACAACAATGGGGCCATTGCGCAAGCGAAAGAGCCGCGGTCTCATCAGAAGTCGAAGCACATTCTGAGGCGATTTCACCTGATCAGGGAGATAATCACTAGAGGAGATGTAGTGGTGGAAAGAGTTCCTTCAGTCGACAACATTGCAGATCCTTCACAAAGCCTCTGTCTCAAATTGTGTTTGAGCGCCACCTAGAGTCTATGGGTTTCAGACATAAAGGTGATTGGCTTTAGTCCAAGTGGGAGATTGTAGTTTTTATGGTGTCCTCAAGCCAATCATAACTTGTACAATCTTGTTCTTTGATAATAATAATAAGGCTTTTATATTCATTATGTATATTCGTTTATCGTTTCATTATGAAGTCCATGAATATGCGCAATGGATATTAATTATGATGAGATCATAACAATGAGATTGATATCCTTTAAACGTATATTCTTAATTGTCCTAGTCGGGGATATTCAGAAGGACATCGGATATCCGTTTAGACTAGTACAGGTTGCACCTGCTCATATGATGAGGGTGACTGGTCTCATAGTCACTTGTGTGGAGACACTAAGGTGAAACTGTAGGTGCTCATTGGAGATGAGTTCACTGAACTATCCATTATGAATCGCTGGATGGTATATTACCTTACTGTAACCAGCTAGATTCATTGTCACAGTGGCGTGATTGGTCCTAGAGACCTGAGACACCAAGGACACCTTGTTGGTGGACTTCTGGGTTTGACCTTGACTTATAGATCTCTAGCCATGAGGTCTTAATCAGTTAAGTGATCGGATCTAGCGGAATACCTTCGAAGGTGATTGTGTGGTCAATATGGGATCGCTCGCTCTCGGTAATAGGAGAGTGAATGCTCTAAGGAAGGATGCCTGATAGTCCCTGGCTAGGGCAAGACTACTTATCAGAAAAGTTTTTCTGATATTGTTATGCGGCATCTAAACCAAGTGAGTACACACATTAGGGTTTGACAGTTGACCATACCCTAAGTGCACTCGGGAGCATTGTACGAGCGAAGGATTAAAGTCACGTGGTAGCTGATGATACAAAAGGTTCCTTGAATGGGTTGCTGAACCCCAATGCTTTCCAGGATCAAGTGGTGATGCTTGGCACCCAACTTGATTGGAAGCCCGGTCAATTATCGTGAGATGATAATTGATTGTGTATTAATTAATATGAGATGTTAATTAATTACCATAAGTCATAAAGAGTTATTGAGCTTAATGGGCTGAAAACTGGACTAGCAGTTGGGCCTAGAGGGTCACACGCATAAGAGTTCCGAGCAGACTGGGCAAGGTGTTCTTTATAGACAATGACTGGGTTTTATGAAAAACCACGGTGTCTATAAATATACGCTGAGAGTTAACCCCTGGGCCAAGCTCCGGCTTAACCCTGGCCGCCCCCCTCCTCCTCTCTCCCCCAGGCCCCCCCCACCCTCTCTCTCTCCTCTCTCCGACATGGTGGAGCTGAGATCCGAGAGACGCGTGGAGAACGAGGAGATCCCGTCTGCGTCCGGAGCTCGCGTGGATACATTTAGAGGCCGGACACTTGAACGGCTTGAAGCACCCCGGCGCCTCCTGCGCCACCTCCTCCCCGGATCGGGAGTTACGCAACCCACAAAGGTAAAGATGATCTGCCTGTGCGTGGTTTACGTTTTGTGTTCGATTCCGACCGCCGGCAATGATATCTATCTATGGAAATCGCGTTTCCGCTGCGCCCCGATCGATTCCTTACAGGAACCCAAGTACAACTGTGCCACCACCAAGGCATGCCCCCAATGGGTAAAATCTCAACTAGCGAGTCACTACACACAAGCCACAACCAGTGGCAAAGCACGAGTCGGAAAGAAACGACGCCACTGCATGGGCACAGACTATTGGTTCATGATGCCAGTATCCAACCCAGACACAACAACACAAGAACCACCTCTAGTCTCATAGCCACGGAACTCAGTCCAGCTACCACCCACAAACATACAGAGTAAGCCCACCAATAGTGAGACAACCAACACCACACTTTTAGACCACACAGCTGCAGGCCCATCCTAGCACCTTCAGGGACTCCGCCCGCGCTCCCTAAAGTGAGGCCTGAACCGGGACTAGTTGGGGACCAGTAACGTCTACTGGTGTCCGTCCCCCAACCACAAGCGCGCTACAAGCAACCAAACACAAAACCAACTCACACAAGTCGCTGCCCCACTGTGGTCTTTCCCTTAGATGGACGTACAACTCAAACACAGGAGTGAGGGTGTCTAGAAGATGGCACAGACCTCAGGGTACACACAGTACCGGGACACGCCTCGAGCACAACGTGCCTGGCTCATAGAGAACCTTGGGTACCCGATGAAGAGGGATTCATGATTAGGCGTCGGACCACCAAACTCGGCAATGCATAACTACGATATGTACTTAAACAACCTTATTTATAAACCATGATACATCAATCATAGTTAGCTCGTCACTGGTCACCATGTGACCTCCAATCCAACATACACCTATATAACATGAACCACATTATCATATATAATAACTTGCCTATCATTGGTCATCTCATGACCTCCATAGCAACATTAAACTACAATGAACATTACCCACTTAACTTAATACAATAACATTCCCAACATAAATCACATAAATCACTAACTAGCCATACACTAACTCTTTAACCCTACACATGCTTACTAACTTAACCACTTAAGTAACTTTAAGAAGACAACAAAAGACCAAGGCTAGGTCCACATAGAACCCTCTTGCTCCCAGCACACAACACACACCTTACAGAGGCTAAAACGCAATGGCCATAGGCGTCGCCTTTCAGATTGCGACGACCTATCCAGATGTGACCATAACCAAAACGCGACAAGGCCCAGTGTCGTGACAGAATCGCGACGGCCCGATATGTCACCTACACCCAAACCGACAGTTGGAGTCAAAATAATGACGTCTCACGTCGTTGCGGAAATAGCAAACAGAATACAGCCCATAATCGCGATAGCCCACTACGTTGTGTTCACAACATGAACGCGACAGTGAACCACGTCACGTTTCAAACGGGACAGTGAGCTCAGCCAAACAGCTTACCCCACCCTTCTTCACTAGAAATCTATATAAACTAATTCTAGTAACACTTAAAGTATAAATGTGAAATCTACCTATGGCACACCATCCAAACTGATTTCCACCCTTTAATACCATTCAAAACAAAGTAAAACAAGATGGTAGTCTCCTTACCAACTGAACGAGCCCGAATAACATGGAGAACACCTCGTCATCTGCGTGTCCATGCTCTAGATGCCATCCTCGTGTGGAACCCGCACCGCACGAGCCACCGGAACCCGATCGCCGAAAATCCCCCACAGCATCCCCCTCCTTCCGTCGATAGAGATCCTCTACTCTGTCTGGCCGAAACAGGGCAACTTAAGCACAGTCGAAATTGCGACGTAGGCAGACGTCACGTTATGAGATAAACATGACCACCTATCCATCGCCAATTGGAACCAACACCCCATGCATCACAAAGCCGGTTCTGGAATCGCGACGGGAGAGACCGTTGCATTTCAAATCGCGACGTGCTGCTCCGTCGCATTCACAAACAGTGAACCTGTGGGCTGTTTGGGTTGACGCTAAGGCCCACAACACCCACAAGGCACAGAAACCATGACCAAGGCCCAATGACCACCTCTTAGTCAAGAGCACCAGACCAAAACCATTAAACATGGATCCAGAAAGGTCGTGTCGTTACAATAGTCGAGTTTTCATGATGCTACATTCTTTGAGAATGTGTTTCCTATGAAGACTAGTTTACCTCAATCTTTGTCTTTTGAGACTGGGCCTTCTACATCTTCATCCATTCCAATCATGTGGAAAGGATGACAAATGTGGGGGCAATGCATCCAGCTCTCATTCTGATTCTGATAATCAGGAAGAGGAAGTAGAACCTAGAATGAGTAAAAGACAAAAGATGCCAAGGATTTTGGAAGTGATTTTTGTTTTAAATCGAGGTGATTCTCCCACTTTCAAGGATGCCATGCCTCCCTTGAGGCACAACAGTGGAAGAGCCATGAAGAGCAAAATGGATTTCATTATTGCTAATGGCACTTGGGAGTTGATCGATCATCCACCTGGTTCTAAACCATTGGATGCAAATGGGTTTTTACAAGAAGCTTAAGCCTGATGGGCCATTGACAAGTTTAAAGCTAGGTTAGTTGCTAAGGGGTTCAAACATATGGAGGGATAGACTATTTGATACATATTCCCCCGTAACGAGGATTATCACAATAGGGTACTATTTGCTTGGCTTCTATATATGATCTGAGTATCCATCAAATGGATGTTGAGACTGCCTTCCTTAATGGTGATCTTGCTAAAGAGATTTATATGGATCAGCCTGAAGGGTTACAACACCTAGTAGTGGTAACAAATTTGTAGACCTGTTAAATCCTTATATGGATTGAAGCAAGCTCTTAACATGGCATGAAAATTTGACATGACTATCATGTCATTTGCTTTAAAGTCAATGAGTCTGATAAGTCTGTCTACTACAAGATAGATGGTGATGATTGTTGTTGTCCTATGTCTGTACATAGATGACATTTTGTTGTTCGGCAATAATTTGGAATGATAATTTAGACCAAATCATTCTTGAGTAGAAATTTTGAGATGAAGAATATGGGTGAAGCTAGTGTAATTCTGAGACTAAAGCTGACTAGATCACTGAAGGATAGCTATTTCTCAGTCTCATTTATTAGAAAGTATTGGAGAAATTAGGCTATGAGAATTGCAAAGTTGCCTGTACACCCTATGATCCTTTAGAGTTTTTTGCTAGAACAAGAATGGTACTCCTGTGTCTCAATTACGGTATTCCCAAGTTATAGGAAGCTTAATGTATCTTGCAAACTGTAGTAGACCTGACATTTCATATGCAGTGACTAAACTCAGTAGATCCTAGTGTCCTGACTGTACCAATAGGAAGGCTTGGATAGGGTCCTGAGGTACCTAAAAGGTACTTTGACTCTAGGCTTGCATTTTGGGAAATTCCCTGCTGTCCTTGAAGGATATAGTGATGCAAGCTGGACAGCTGAAAACTCATAGAGCAATGGTGTCCACAGGGTTTGCCGTTATCTTGGGAGGTGGTGCTATCACCTGGAGGTCGACTAGGCAAACCATCTTGTCTCAGTCTACTTTTGAGGCTGAGCTGTGTGTTTTGGACACTACTGGTATGGAGGCTGAATGGATCAAGGGTCTTCTTTCTAACTTGCCTCGATGTGTAAGCCTGGACTTGCGATCTCCATGCATTGTGATAATATGACCACAATTGCCAAGATCAAAATTGAAAGTACAATAAGAAAGAAGGAGACATATCCAACTTAGATTGAAATCTACGAGGAGTTGGTCTCTCAGGATGATAGTTGTGAATTTTGTTGGTACCAAGAACAACACAGCTGATCCTCTGACTAAGGGACTGAATAAAAATGAAGTCCAAAAAATAGGATGGTGATGGGACAAAAACCGATCAATTGTTTTCCATCAGTGGCAACCCAACCTATCTGAGTAGAGATCCTACAAAGAAGGTTCAATATGGTAATAACAAGCTGTTGAGAGAACCGAAGGCTTTCAAATTATAGATATCTCATATCTGAGTTCCTCCCCTAATCCTAAATCTAGTGCCTATAACTGCAAGACTAGGATGAGATGTATACTCTTAATGGGTTCAAGCTTGGTAAGATAGGATGTCAGTAGTGCATCCTTGGAGAAGCCCACCAAGTATGTTCTACTGTGAGCCTGCAATTAAGGAATTGGGTTATTCCTAAATGTGCTTATGATAAAGGAAAGGGCATATGGCCAGAAGGGCCAGCTTTACGATTGCTATCTTAACCTATATCATGTTGTTTCCAATGACAACTCTCACTCTAAAGTACAAGTTTAAGACCTAGTTCCCTTCGATTTTGTGGGTCAGGTTTGGAATACTTAGGTAAAGGTTCAAACCCAAAAGGTACATTTACTGAAAGTGTGATATGTTATCCTCTTATGTATATTCCCCATTATCAAACCTTGTGATTGTGGGGATGTTGGGTAAAAAGGGGTTTTTAAGGGGAATATTAAGAAAGGGAGAAAAGAAACTCAATGTTTGATAAAGCAAAAACGTGCATAAAAAGGTGTGCAATTTGTGTCTCTTATGTGAGGTCTTAGTCCCACATGAGATATCTCTAAGGAGAAGAAGGGCTTTTATAACCCCAAGTGTCCATGAGACTATGTCTACAGATAATAGTGGAGTTATGTTAGACCATATCACACACGCGCGCGCACCACCGGGCTGGGCTAGACGGCGCGCTCCTGTGATGACGTGGTCAAGCCGGATTGCCTTGGCACCTTTTTACTTCCTCTTTTTATATTTTTTCCCTTTCTTGGAGAGAAAGAGACAACTGTTGACCGGGTCTCAGGACTGCCGCTTTGGGGGCGGACCGTCGTGGGCGTGGGCTCTAAAAGGGAGTAATTAAGATTTTTCTAATTAGGAATTATCCCTAGGGCAGTCTTGACTCTTAGAGGAACCACTTACAGACCAGATGCTTTCTCTCTTGGCTCCCCGATGCAGATGGACGATCCTTCACTGTTGTCCGTCTTCTTCCTCGCGGTGCTCCTGCGATCAGGCATACCAGGATAAGCGCTTTGGTGTTCGGTGCATGCATCCTGTCCCTTCACCCTTTGTTTTGTTGAAGAGGAACTAGGTTTACATATAGCTTTCGTCTTACGAAATCACTCTTGTGCAAGACCATTTTCGTTGCTAGGGTTGTACCCTAGGAGAAGGTGTCGAACCCTAACCGCACCGTATAGTAAGGGCGATACTTCTCTAAGGGAGTTCCATTATGGAGCACCTCCACAGTTTGATTTCATCTTTTGATTTTCATGTAATCACATGCTTATGTTGAATATACTCATGTTATATTTCTATTTTCGGGGTATACTCATAAACATATGTTACTTATGATTATCATACGTTTTGCACTGAATGACTTGTTGATTAAATACCATGCTTCATGCCATATACCCACTGTTTTAACAATAGTCCTGCCATGAGGGCTAGACTTACTTGTTCCTTTCTTCTGATTATGAGCTCAATTTGTCTGAAGGTTGCTTCCTCATTATCCCAGGCTACTGCCATTGCCTTTTCTTATAATTTCTGAACTTTCTTCCTTACCTTTCCTTTTATCATGCTTGTCAGCCTAATCTTTTCTTTTGAGTTTTGGACATTCAATTTGAAGTGTTCTGGCTGCTTGCATTCACAACATGTGGGTTCCTTGCTCGTCTTGTCCTTTTGAAGTATCTCTGGATCCCTACTTCTTCTCTTAGCAAGAATTCTCTGAAGTCTTCTAGAACGCATTGCTTCATCATTGTTGTCTTTAGATTTCTCCTTGGAGTCTCAGAAGATGAAGACGAAGAATGTAAGGCTATCGAATTTTGTCATTTTATTTTGCGGCGTTGAGTCAGGCTTGTGTAGAACATTATGTATGCATACATAGATATCTATGTATATAACATCTTGGTGTACTTATGTATGCATGAGTATATTTAGTTGTAAATAATGTTCATTTGCATGGCGTAGTTAGTGTGTACGTTATACTTCATACATTGCATTTATATATATAGTGTGGATATGGCTTTTTGCATGGTTTCATGCCCTGGCCGAGGAGCAAGTTGACGGCAACATGGATGGACGTTCATGTTAAGTAAACGTCCATGTCGATGGACGCCACAAGGTAGGTAGACAGCCATGTATGTGGACGTCTATCTCTCTGAATTTCTGTGCGTAGCAGATCCAGAAATCACGAATTTGCCTTGCTCTCTGATTGGGGGGCTGTCTCCCAATGGCTCTCCCATCTCTTCAACGCAAAACCCCAAGGCATTGCTTATAAAAATAGCCCTCTTTGTGACTGGAAGAGCTCTCTTGGCTCTTGGCAAGGAGAAACCCTAGCTGTGAGAAAAAGAGAGAAAAACCAGATCTTTGTGGGCTTTGATCTGGCGACTGGACTCTCCTTCCGGCGATCTACTGCAACTGGAGGGGAGTCTGAATGTTGGGAAGCTTCTCCAAGCCAGGTTGCAGTCTACATCAACCTAGAAACCGGAGCAAGGAGATCTTGGAGGCTTCTTGGCACTACCCAAGGAGAGCTTCCTCAACCATTTCGATCCCCTTGGAGATTTTTCCAGAGGCAAGTAACCCATCCCCATTGTTCATACATATGTCTAGTAGATCTTGGCATTTTTCTGGAATTTTATTCGAGTCATGGAACCCCACATTCCCCGATCTTTGGAGTTCAGTCTGTGTTTTGCACAGACAGGAACTTAATGGCAAGATCACATGCCATTAAGATCCTAGGTTGGCGGCCGGCGATACTGCCGTTAACATCTGTGAACGGCCATCCCTTGTTGTTTAGTTCTTCAGGACAGAACAGTGAATTGTTCTTCCTTATATGACTATTTTCAGGTTTTCTACACATGAGGATATATTGTAAATTGTATATGTTACGTAATATAGATAGTGAAGAGTGTTGTGACATTTCTGTGAATTTTATGTAAATAGTGTTAAATGAAATGTATTTGAAATGCATGTTAGACAGATCTTGGACATGGTAGCTTCCTGTTCATATAATCCATGAGGATTTGAATGTCATAAAATTTTTGGATGATGTGTATGAATGTCAGTCCATGTCCTGAAATTTTGGAAATTTCCCCTGACCATGCAATTAGTTGTAATTTCTATACTGAAAATAGGATCATGTGTAGGATGTTTTAAATTTTCAGTAAATTGTAGGTTGCATAATAAATTTGGGGAAAATTTCTGTGCTGTGATGTTTGAATGTTGGACACAGATTTGTGAACTGTTAGTTTCAACCATGACATTGTGATTCCATGATAAATTGATTTATGAATAGCATGTGAATGAGTGTTCTATTTTCTGTAAATCTTGTATAGCTCAGAAACATATGAGAATTGTATGTATGATCTGAAACCTGCAAACAACATGTGGTTAAAATTTCATGTGATTTGGGCAACAGTAGATGATATTGTGAAATTTCCATGAAGAAATGAGTTATTAAAGCATGCTAATGTGATTATAGATTGTTAATGAGTTTCAACATGATTATGGTAAATTTCTGAATGTTAAAGTTCTGTTAACAATAGCATCATGTTAGGGAAAACTGAACCATGTGCATACTGGTGAAAATGGACGCTAAGTGCTAAAGTGCGTGAAATTGTGTGTGTGTTAAATCGGAAAATGTGTAAAGTGTGCCGTGTGTGACACTGCTTCCATAGAGGGCTGTGGAACCGTACCGTGGTAAAGTCCCCACGGGAAGGTTCAATGGGTTTGATATCCTAAGGGCATTAGGATGAAATCCTGGAGGTGGACAAGTACCATTGGTTAGGTGGAGAATACTTCACCCGGTCTGCGCAGTACCAAGATTCGTCACTGTGTTCCCTAGGTGGCGTCTATGTGTTATGTGAATGTGTTATATGTGTCCTTCTAGTGGATGTTTGGACTATGTGTCACGGCAATTAAATGAGAATAATGTGATTGTGTATAAGTGAAATTGTGAAATGTGTAAGTGAACATGTGAATGTGTGGATATGTGAATTTGTGAGACAAATGTGTTAGCATGTAAAATTGTGAAAGGTGGTATAATGATGTTAGATAAATGTGAAACCAGCAAGCTTAATGTGTTTACAATTATGATTTGCATGTGGAAAAGTATGTAGAATCCATGTTAGGAACATTCTTTCTTTATGTGTGAAACCTCCTGCTTAAATTGCTATCATGTTGCAACTCAAGGTAAATTGTTACATGTGAGTAAATGTATAGAAAGCATGCGGTAGGTATATTATTGTGGAATAGCCTAAACCACGTATCTGTGTTATGAAATTGGTATAAAATATCATGATAGGTTTTCTTCTTAACATTGTTCAACAATGCTACATGTATTGATTAATGTAATTGAAAGTAAGATGTGCACGTGATGATGTACGCATGTATAATGTGTGTGAATTACTTGTTGAGTCTTTTAGACTCACTCTTGCTTCGGCGTACAGGTTTAGTAGTGGACCCTACTTCCTTGGAGGAGACCGTGGAGACCGACCCTAAGCGAGGAGAGTAGATTGTATTGGAATCATCATCATTGCACTTTCATTTTTCATAGTATGTAATTGAGACTTTGTAATGTGGACAAACAATGAAATTTGGATTTGAATTTTCATTATGTGGACTTTAGTTCATTTAAATTGTTATATGGACCATGTATGTTTAATGTGGATGATGAAATATAATGACAGTTAGTTCTTTTACTTCCACTACTCTGTGTCTATATTTGTGTACATCTCGATCATGTGATAGCGTGGGTAAATGTCCCACTGTAACGATGTTCCCTATACGACGTGGATTGTATAATCGTATCGGTATAAGGAGGGTCGTCGCAGAGATTGGTATCAGAGCTATGGTTGAGATTGTACATAAATATATAAGTCATCATCGTCATTATATGCTAAGTCTTTATAGAATTGTCCACATGAGTTGAAATGATTAATAATCAATGAAAGATAGATAAGAAAGTGGTTAGGAACTAATAACGTAGTTCTAATGGTGATTAAATTAATTGCAGCACATGGCTTCACGTGGTAGCATGGTGGTGTTCCTGCTCGTGAGGGCGATCAGAGGCATGAGGAGCAGACTGAGCAGCAGGCCCCGGCACCTCACGGTCCTGTACTTCCCCCACCGCCACCTATGGATTATGGAGTGTTCATGCAGGGCCTAGTGCAGGCCATGCAAACGTAGGCCCACACCCAGGCTACACTCCTAGCTTAGATGGAGGCTCAGGTTAGAATAATAAGATAAAGAGTAGTATGTTTATTTAATTGCATGATGTTATGTTGAATATGCATTGCTTGTGTTTGTTGTAGCAAGCCGAGGTTCCAGTTCCCCAGGCTCAGGACCATAGTGGACCCTCCATCATGGAAAGATTCAAGAGGATGTTGCCACCCTCTTTTAAGGGGAGAGCGACCCATTACTAGCTGAGAGCTGGATGAGGAAGATCGAGAAGATCTTCCAGGCTGTTAGGTGTGCGGACGAGGACAAGGTTACTTTAGCCACCTATATGCTACAGGTATGTGTTAGTTTTATATGTTTGTATATCCTGTTAAGTTAGAGCTGTTAGTTTGGTGCTTATAAAGGTTGTGTTGCAGGAGAGAGCTGATGTGTGGTGGGCTTCCTTACTGTGTACCCGATTCGAGGACGGTGCTATTGACGTTGCTTGGGACGAGTTCGTGAGGCTCTTTCGGGCCAAGTTCGTCCCCGCGCATATCCAGGACAGGATGGAGCAGGAGATCCTTTCCTTGACTCAGGGCTCCAGACTGTACTCGAATACGAGGCCAGGTTTGCTAAGTTATCTAAGTATGCACCTCACATAGTAGCTGATGAGCGCAGGAAGGCAAAGAAGTTTGTGATGTGCCTTAAGCCATCACTGAGGATGAGGCTAGTGGCGTTTGATCATCGTACCTTGGACGAGGCCCTTAGCGCTGCTTGTAGGTAGGAGGGTGAAATGGAGCAGTACCTCAAGGAGAAGAACGCTTTACAGAAGAGGCCTGTAGCTCCTTTCCAGCGGCAGGATAAGAAGAAGGCAGCGTACCAGACACCGCAGTGCCCAGTGGCAGCCAGCAATACTCAGGTACCTTCTCAACGTTCCCCTGGTGTGAAGAAGGAGTGTCCTCATTGCGGGAGGGCACACGGTGGTACGGAGTGTTGGATGGTAGCGGGAAAATGCTTGAAGTGCGGGAGCAGTGACCACAAGATCAAAGATTGTCCGAGACTTCAGTAGGGAGTCCAGCGCGGAGTGCCAGCCCCAGCAGTGGTAGCAGCAGTAGCACCAGCTACAGGAAGACCAGAACGGCCTCGAGCCCAAGCTCGAGTGTTTGCTCTAGCACGAGAGGATGCCGAGCAGGCGGAGCATGTCACCGAAGGTACTATTTTATTTCTTGGTGTGCACGCTCAGGTTTTGTTTGATACGGGTGCCACTCACTCATTCATTTCCAAGCGGTTTGCTAGGCAGTTGGCTATAGAGTCAGGCGTAGAGTCTGAGGATTTAGAAGTCCCTTTATCTGCACAAACACCTGCAGGTACAATATCGACTAGAAAGTGCATTCCGTCCTTACCTGTGTGCATTGACGATAGGGTTCTAGATGGGGTTTGTTCTTGCTAAAGATGAAGGACTATGATGCTATTCTTGGTCTGGATTGGCTAGAGAGCACTATGCATTAGTAGATTGTCGTGGGAAGAGGATTGTTTTCCGCATTCCTGGTGAGGACGAGTTCTCTCATCCATTGCCAAGGAACCTGGCGGGAAAGTTGGTCATCTCTGCCATGAAGGCGATGCGCATGGTAAATAAGGGTTGTGACGCTTTTCTTGCCAACGTAGTGTTAGTACCCGAGGCTGATGAGTCACCTACTCTTGCAGAGATCGATGTTGTGCAATTTTCCAGACGTCTTTCCCGATGATTTGTCTGGATTGCCACCGGATAGAGAGATAGAGTTCACCATAGAGTTGCTTCCAGTCACCTCTCATATCTCGAAGGCTCCATATCGGATGGCACCTGCGGAGTTAGCCGAATTAAGGAGGCAGTTGCAAGAATTGCTAGATAAGGGATTATTTGCCCTATTGTTTCCCCTTGGGGTGCACCTATGTTGTTCGTAAGGAAGAAGGATGGATCACTTAGGTTATGCATTGATTATAGAAAACTAAACCGTGACAGTGATGAATAGGTATCCCGTACTCGTATTGATGATTTGTTTGACCAATGGCAAGATGCATCAGTCTTTTCAAGATTGATTTGCGGTCTGGTTATCATCAGTTGAGGATTACGAGTGAGGATGTGTCCAAGATGGGTTTAGAACCGTTATGGACATTATGAGTTTTTGGTCCTTCCTTTCGGATTGACCAACGCCCCTGCAGCGTTCATGGATCTCATGAACATGGTATTTAGGCCGTACATAGATAGCTTTATTGTAGTATTTATCGATGATGTGTTGGTCTACTCTCCGGATGAGGCCACACACCGTCAGCACTTGAGGGTAGTGTTAGAGGTTCTTCGTGAGCACAAGCTGTATGCAAATTCAGCAAGTGCAATTTTGGTTGCGCGAGGTTCATTTCCTTGGGCATCTTATCTCCGGTGCTGGTGTAGCAGTTGATCCAACGAAGGTCCAGGCAGTTATGGTGGGAGATCCCCAAGACCCCTTCGGAGATTCGTAGTTTTCTTGTTTGGCTGGTTACTATCGGTGATTTATTGAGGGATTTTCATCCATCGCCGCCCATTGACTCAACTTACCAGAAAGGTGGTGAAGTTTGTTGGTCCGAGACATGTGAGAGTAGCTTTCAATTATTGAAGACTAAGCTTACTTCCGCTCCAATATTGGTATTACCTAGTGGTGCTGAGGTTTTCGTCATTTATAGGATGCATCTCGGATGGGTTAGGCTGTGTGCATGCAGCAGGGAAGGGTAGTGGCGTATACTTCTCGCCAATTGAAGGAGCATGAGCGAAACTATCCGACTCATGATTTGGAGCTTGCAGCAATGGTTCATGCACTAAAGATCTGGAGGCACTATCTTTATGGTGTCAGATTTGAGGTGTTCACTGACCATAAGAGCTTGAAGTATCTCTTCTCCCAGAAGGAATTAAACCTACGGCAGAGGAGATGGATTGAGTTCCTCAAGGACTATGACTTCGACCTTCAATATCATCCAGGGAAGGCGAATGTCGTAGCGGATGCTCTTAGCAAGAGGAGGTCTTCGCTCCAGCAGGATTGGAAGATGTTGGAGGATACGGCGTGTACGATGACTGAGTTAGAGCCCTTGTGTCAGGCTTTTGTAGCTCAGTTGTCCCTTAGGTCTTCAGTGTTGGATGAGGTGATCGAGTAGCAGAAGGCCAACCCTAGACTCCAAGAGTTAGTGGGCAAGGCAGGCATTGCTCGTGATGAGGATGGTGTGATTAGGTTCCACCACCGAGTGTGTGTTCCTGACGTGGTACATGTCCGTGAGAATATATTAGCAGAAGCTCATAGGTCGAGATTCTCTATTCATCCGGGTAACACTAAGATGTACCAGGATTTGAAGAGGTCTTTTGGTGGTCTAGCATGAAGAGGGATGTGGCGAATTATGTATCTAGGTGTTTAGTATGCCAGCAAGTGAAGGCTGAGCGGCAGCGACCATCTGGTCTTATGCAGAAGATGGAGATCCTAGTGTGGAAGTGGGAAGCTATCACTATGGATTTTGTTTCAGGTTTGCCTCGATCTAGGCGGGGTAATGACTCGATTTGGGTGGTCGTAGATAGATTTCGAAGACTGCGCATTTCTTTCCTATGAAGAAGAAGCAGTCAGTGGAGAGTTTGGCTAGGCTGTGTGTTAGTAGCATTATTAGATTGCATGGTGTGCCAAAGTCGATCATTTCGGATTGAGATCCGAGATTTACTTCGAGACTATGGAAGGGTCTTCAGGATGCTTTAGGTTCAGAGCTAAAGCTCAGTTCGGCGTTTCATCCTCAGACAATGGACAGTCAGAGAGGACTATCCAGACGCTCGAGGATATGTTGAGAGCGTGTGTTCTGGATTGGAAGGATGAATGGAAGCGCCATTTACCTCTAGTGGAGTTCACATATAACAACAGCTTTCATGCGAGTATTGGTATGGCTCCATTCAAGGCGTTGTATGGTAGACCCTGTAGATCACTTTATGTTGGGAGGAGACAGGTGATAGGCAGCTGATCGGTCCGGAGTTAGTTAGGAGACTTCGGATAAGGTTCAGTTGATTAGGAAGAGGCTTGTTGCGGCACAGGATAGGCAGAAGAGCTATGCCGACAACAGAAGGAAGGATTTGGAGTTCGAGGTAGGTGAGCATGTATTTTTGAAGATTTCACCTACTCGAGGTGTTGTCAGGTTTGGCAGGCATAGCAAATTAAGTCCTAGATTCATTGGCCCGTATGAGATTCTCAGGAGTTTCGATAGCGTGGCTTACGAGCTATCTTTGCCTCCGGCTTTAGCGGTGTTCATCCCGTTTTCCACGTATCTATGCTCAAGAGATATGTTCGAGATCCGTCTCATGTTATTAGTCACGAGCCAGTGGAGATCCTGCCAGATCTATCGTATGTGGAGCTACCAGTAGCTATTTTTGACCGGAAGGTTCAGCATCTCCGGAACAAGAGTATTGCGTCGGTGAAAGTTTTATGGCGGAACTTCTCACGAGAGGAGGCTACTGGGAGCTTGAGGATGTGATGAGGAAGAAGTATCCCCATTTGTTTGAGTAGTGTTGTTTAAACTTCGAGGACGAAGTGTCTTTAAGGGGGAGAGGGTGTAAGGCCCTCGAATTTGTCATTTTATTTTGACGCGTGTTGAGTCATGCTTGTGTAGAACATATGTATGCATACGTAGATATCTATGTATATAATATCTGGTGTACTTATCTATGCATGTGTATATTTAGTTGTAAATAATGTTCATTTCATGGCATAGTTAGTGTGTACGTTATACTTCATACATTGCATGTATATATATAGCGTGGATATGGCTTTCTGCATGGTTTCATGCCCTGGCCGAGGAGCAAGTCGACGGCAACATGGATGGACGTTCATGTTAAGTAAACGTCCATGTCGATGGACGCCAAAAGGTAGGTAGACGGCCATGTATGTGGACGCCTATCTCTCTAAATTTCTGTGCATAACAGATCCAAAAATCCCAGATTTGCCTTGCTTTCTGATTGGGGAGCTATCTCCCAACGGCTCTCCCATCTCTTCAACGCAAAATCCCAAGGCATTGCTTATAAAAATAGCCCTCTTTGTGACTGGAAGAGCTCTCTTGGCTCTTGGCAAGGAGAACCCTAGCTATGAGAAAAAGAGAGAAAAACCAGATCGTTGTGGGCTTTGATCCGGTGACTGGAGGCTCCTTCCGACGATCTACTGCAACTGGAGGGGAGTCTGAACGTTGGGGAAAGCTTCTCCAATGCCGGGTTGCAGTCTACATCAACCTAGAAATTGGAGCAAGGAGATCTTGGAGGCTTCTTGGCACTGCCCAAGGAGAGCTTCCTCAACCATTTCGATCCCCTGGAGATTTTTCCAGAGGCAAGTAACCCATCCCCATTGTTCATACATATGTCTAGTAGGTCTTAGGCATTTTTCTAGAATTTTATTCGAGTCCTGGAACCCCACATTCCCCGATCTTTGGAGTTCAGTCTGTGTTTGCACAGACAGGAACTTAACGACAAGATCACATGCCATTAAGATCCTAGGTTGGCGGCAGGCGATACTGCTGTTAACATCTGTGAATGGCCATCCTTGCCGTTTAGTTCTTCAGGATAGAACAATGCATTGTTCTTCTTTATATGACTATTTCGGGTTTTCTACGCATGAGGATATATTGTAAATTATATGTTACGTAATATAGATAGTGAAGAGTGTTGTGACATTTTGTGAATTTTCTATAAATAGTGTTAAATGATAAATGTATTTAAATGCATGTTAGACAAGATCTTGGACATGGTAGCTTCCTGTTCATATAATCCATGAGGAATTGCATGCCATAAAATTTTTGGATGATGTGTATGAATGTCAGTCCATGTCCTAAAAAATTGAAAATTTCCCAAGACCATGCAATTAGTTGTAATTTCTATACTGAAAAATAAGGAGCATGTGTAGGATGTTTTAATTTTCAGTAAATTGCAGGTTGCATAATAAATTTGGGGAAATTTTTTGTGATGATGTGAATGTAGACACAGATTTGTGAACTGTTACTTTCAACCATGACATTGTGATTCCATGATAAATTGATTATTAATAGCATGTGAATGAGTGTTCTATTTTCTGTAAATCCCGTATAGCTCAGAAAAATATGATAATTTGTATGTATGATCTGAAACCTGCAAACAATATGTGATTAAAATTTCATGTGATTTGGGAAACAGTAGATGATATTGTGAAATTTCCATGAAGAAATGAGTTATAAAGCATGCTTAATGTGATTATAGACTGTTAATGAGTTTCAACATGATTATGGTAAATTTCTGAATGTTAAAGTTCTGTAATAGTAGCATCATGTTAGGAAAACTGAACCATGTTCATACTGGTGAAAATGGAAGCTACGTGCTAAATTGCATGAAATTGTGTGTGTTAAATCAGAAAATGTGTAAAATGTGCCGTGTGAGACACTGCTTCCATAGAGGGCTGTGGAACCATACCATGGTAAAGTCCCCACGGAAGGTTCAATGTGTTTGATATCCTAAGGGTATTAGGATGAAATCCTGGAGGTGGACAAGTACCACTGGTTAGGGTGGAGAATACTTCTCCCGGTCTGCGTAGTATCAAGATTCATCACTGTGTTGCCTAGGTGGCGTCTATGTGTTATGTGAATGTGTTATATGTGTCCTTCTAGTGGAGGTTTGGACTATGTGTCATGGCAATTAAATGAGAATAATGTGATTGTGTATAAGTGAAATTGTGAAGTGTGTAAGTGAACATGTGAATGTGTGGATATGTGAATTGTGAGACCAATGTGTTAGCATGTAAAATTGTGAAAGGTGGTATAATGATGTTAGATACGTGAAACCAGCAATCTTAATGTGTTTACAATTATGATTTGCATGTGGAAAAGTATGTAGAATCCATGTTAGGAACATTCTATCTTTATGTGTGAAACCTCCATGCTTAAATTGCTATCATGTTGCAACCTCAAGGTAAATCTTGTTACCATGTGAGTAAATGTATAGAAAGCATGCGGTAGGTATATTATTGTGGAATAGCCTAAACCACGTATCTTGTGTTATGAAATTGGTAGAAATATCATGATAGGTTTTCTTCTTAACATTGTTCAACCATGCTACATGTATTGATTAATGTAATTGAAAGTAAGTTGTGCACGTGATGTATGCATGTATAATGTGTGTGGATTACTTACTGAGTCTTTTAGACTCACTCTTGCTTCGGCGTACAGGTTTAGCAGTGGACCCTACTTCCTTGGAGGAGACCGTGGAGAGCGACTCCGAGCGAGGAGAGTAGATTGTAGTGGAATCATCGTCATTGTACTTTCATTTTTCATAGTATGTAATTGAGACTTTGTAATTGTGGACAAACAATGAAATTTGGATTTGGAATTTTCATTATGTGGACTTTAGTTCATTTAAATTGTTATATGGACCATGTATGTTTAATGTGGATGATGAAATATAATGACAGTTAGTTCTTTTACTTCCGCTACTCTATGTCTATATTTGTGTACATCACGATCATGTGATAGCATTGGGTAAATGTCCCACTGTAACGATGTTCCCTATACCGACGTGGATTGGTATAATCGTACCGGTATAAGGAGGGTCGTCGCAAAGAATCTGCAACTTTCAAAGCATTTGGCATTTTCTTTTTCGAAGAGCTTTCAGAAAATCTTTCCTTGTAAATCTCATGAGCCATGAGAGAGCCATTAATTTATCAATAGAAACTTCTGTAAGATCATGCGCTTTTTCAATAGCAGTGACTTTGGGAGTCCAAGAGTGAGTTAATGATGTAAGGATTTTTTTTACTATTTCTTCATTAGTGAGATTTTTACCTAATGAACTTAAACCTATTGTTATATTAGTGAATATGTTATACATTTGAGTGATATTTTCATTAGGTAGCATTTTGAATTGTTCATATTGAGATACAAAATTATCTATTCTAGTTGCTTAACTTTATCTGTTCCTTCATATGTCACTTGTAACTTATCCCACATTTTTGTTGTAGTTCTACATGCAGATAGTCTATTAAATTCTCTTTTAGATAATGCACAACACAAATATTTTAGATTTATAGTTTAGAGGCATATTTCTTTTCTCAGCCATAGATATGGCAAAGGTACCATCAACAAATATAGTAAAATCACCTTGCTTCATTACCTACCACAGATCAAAGTCTGTGCCTTGGATGAAGCATTCCATTCTCACCCTCCAATACTGGTAATCTTCACCATCAAAGAATGGTGGTCTTGATATGTACTGAACTTCATAGTTCTGAGCTTCAACTGCCATCTCTTCTCAAATTTTCGATTCTTCTAATAAGACGTCGCTCTGATACCACTTATTGGATCGAGATGGAGCTTTAGATGTCCTAGAGGGGGGTGAATAGGACTTCTTGCACTGTTAAAATTTATTTGAAATAATCACACTAGATTGTATCGTTAGTACTTAGTGTGGTGTGTGTGTAACAAGTGAGAACTTGGAGGAAACAATCACACAATTGCACAAAGAATTACATTGGTTCGGACCTCCTATCAAACAGGAGTCCTACGTCTAGTACCCAAGCACCGCTTGAGATTTTCACTAACTGCCAAGACCACTTGTCCTTCTCTCAACCTGAGAGGTATTACAACCGACTTGCTCCCACGCAAGTCTTCCCTTCACAGAGGGGTATTACAACCACCTACAACAGTAGGTCTTCCATTCACAGAGGGGCACTACAGGGAACAACCCCTTGCTGGTTTCTATACAGAAATTAACACAGATGTGTCTGCTCTGAAGGAAGAGCAAACATAGGAAAATCAGAAACAGATTACAAATAAGAATGACTGCTCTAACTCTTTCTGACTATGAGGGCGGAATAGAGAAATCTAGAACAGTAGAATGTCGTCCAAAAGAAGAAAAAAACTTCTCAATGCAAGAGAGCTGGAAGTCGAAGCTTGAACAGATGGCTCTCTTAAGATCTTGTGAGCTTCTCTCTTTTCTTTCTGAGTGTGGAATGTGGTCATGTATGTTTCACTCTATGTGTTGGTTTCTATGTTGTTCACTTTCAAACTTCAGCTTCATTATATATTCTTCAGAGTTTTGAACTTCCGTTTGAAAGTAGCCGTTTGAATTTGAACGTTGGGTCTTGAGACTTGAGACAGCTGAGATGTCCATCATCAAATCATCATCCCTTTGAGTCTTTGAGTTTCAACGACTTCCAGGCTATGATGGTAGCAGCATGGTTCTATTTAGATAGCGTTTCCTGGATATCTGCAACACACCATACTATGTCTTTTCCATTTTCGTAGGGTTAGTCTTCTGAGACATAAAATAATATGAGAAGGTAAGAGACAAGTAGTTTCTAACAAATATCTATCAGTTCCAGAAAGACAGACAGTCTGTCCTTTGAACAGTACAAAGGTAGGTGAGCATTCAAGAGGGATGGACACCTACTTGGCGCGCAATACATTGCAATGGGACTTTTCCTTAAAATCTGGAAACTGGATATTTTGAAAGGTACTTACACATGTCTTTGTAAGACACATAGTGTTCTGAAAATGATAAACTATGAAACTGATCTTTTAGAAGTGACAGAGAATATGTTAAATAAAAGAATAGAGAAGTACAATGTACATTGAATAAATTATCTTACAGATAACAAAGAGAATGTCACAGTGTAGAGCATGTGTATCTGTTGTTCATTAAATAATTCTATTATAAATTAAAACATTTATCGCACTAATAATACATTAATAGTTTTGCAAGTATAACAAGTCATTTAGAAATTAAGTACAGTTAAATAACACAAGTCAAAACTTAACTTCGACTCTCCAAGAGTCGGAGTAGTTCAGTAATCAATATAACCAACAATCGATATGAATAATATAAGCAAACAATGTTCAAAACTAAATACAATCGATATTTATACAGCAATCGATGTAGGTCATAAACAATAGATGTTTAAGTGAACGATCGATGTCAGACAATCAATGTTCAAATGAAAAGAAATCGATGTTTGAGTGAAACAATCGATGAGAGAGACTATCGATGTTCAAATGAAACACAATCGATGTTTAAGTAAACTAGCAATCGATGTTTAAGTAAACAAGCAATCGACGTTTCAGCAATCGATACAAATGGTAAACAATCGATACAAACAATCGATATGCAACAACAATTGATACAAACAATCGATATGCAAGACAATAATCGATACAAACAAATGATACAGACAATCGATATGCAATAACACAATCGATACCGAAATGGTCAACAATCGATAGATAGACTACGACTATAGGGAAGTCTGTATGAGACTTCGACTTTTGGAGATTTGGAGTAGTGCAAGTTTGTTCATCAATCGATATCATACTTCGACTTTTTTGAGTCACAGTGAGGCCAATTTGTTCAGCAATCGGTACAACACTTCGACTTTTATGGAGTCGGAGTCAGTGTGATATATGATATATGTATACGCTATGCTTGGAAAAATTTCTTAATAAGATTGACAGTGTGTCGACACTTATGCTTAGTGACTGTAAAGCCTATGTAGTATAATACATGTATGTCTTTATTTTCACACATTAATTTTCATACAAAACAAAGTGTTGTATAATTGAATAAATTTGTTTAACTGAAAGATTAATAAAAGATTTTGTCATAAGCAAAAAAAAATATCAAGCATTTGCAAAAAATAATTGCACAACACAAGTGTCACGCCCCGACGCGGAATATCGGAACGTGAGGCAGTTGCAAGTAAGTGAGTATAGACCGTAGAATAGACGACAACCATTGGACAATTAAATAATATGAAATAAAATGCCTTTCATTGATAATTCAACTAATGTCCATTACATCCACTAACTCAGAGCCATAACATAGGGCCCGAATGACTCTAATACATGGAATGAATGTAAAGGACTAAACTCGAACATTTAACATAGCACTAATGCGCCAGGTACTCGTGGTTCACTCCTGGTTCTCCCCATCCTCATGAGTGTACTCTGTTGGCCCTTTTGGTACGGCAGCAAGCTAACCTACAGGGGGGGTGAATAGATTTTTTGAAATCTGAAATAGAAACTTAAACACAGAAAATTTTCACTTGAAAGTTTGGTTAGTTGAGTGTGATAGAGAGTAGCAGTACGGAAGCAAATAAACAATCACACAAAAGACACAAGGAATTTATCCTGGTTCGGCCCTTCCCACATGGAAGTCCCACGTCCAGTCCCTAAGCAACCTCTTGGGATTTTACTAACCAAGGGTACAGTCCCCCTCACGGACAGTACAACACCTAGAACACCAGCTGGTCTTCTTCATTGTCGGGCAAGAAGGCAGCCCCTTCTCTTACAGGTCAAGAAGTCAACCACCTGGTACAAACCCCAGTGCGATTATACTAGACTTAACCCCCAGCTAGGTTCTACACTGAGTACAGTCCCTCAGCTGGACAGAAATGCCAGCAACTACAGTGGCCAACTCTTCACGCAGGAAGAGACTCATTGTATACAGTCCTACAGCTGGACAGAAATCTTCTTAGAAAGAAAGAATAGACCAAGAGCTATTACAAGATGAACTAAGAACTCTAGCTCTTAGCCACAGACTCTCCCCCAGATTTACAATGACCATAGAGAGAGGGAAGAGAGGAGAAGGAGCTTGGAGATTCAAGGTTTCAGACACTTGAGCACTTTTTCTTGGGCTCGGGCTCTTTCTCTCTTTTCCTTTGAGTGTATCTGGAGTTTTTGGTTCTTCACTGGATGTACACTCTTTTTAAAAATCTTCTGGAAATCTCTCTTGCTTCTTCTTTAGCCTTGCTTCATCTTTTATATAAGAGGCTTCAATAGATCCGTTGAAGAGATCTGTTTGAACTCTTCTAGTCGTTGCTGATTTTTCTATTCTTTTTCTCCTGACTATCAGTCTTTGATGGTCTTCGAGCTCTGTAAGCATAGAAGAAAGTGTTAGATAAAAGAGTGTTTCTGTCAAAAGGTTCATACCTCTATGTTTCCTGCTGTCACCCAGAAGTGGTAGGTAAGCCCCTTTTTGTCTGACAGGAAAGAAGAGATCTACAGGGATAGAAAAGATCTTCTGTTAGAGAGATAGAGGATTATGCAAATGAAATATATTTGACTTTTCATTAGGCGCCAAACACATTTGAAACATCTGAGTATAAAGGAAATCGATGTTTAAGTTGAAATCTATGTTTCAACAAAATCCACATTCTAATGCAATCCATGTTTCCAACAGAATCGATGTTTTACATGAAATCGATGTTTGAACAAAATCGATGTTTAAGTGAAATCGATGTTTGCATGAAATCGATGTTTTAACAAAATCTATGTTTAAGTGAAATCGATGTTTGAATGAAAGCAAATCACTTTTTTGATCAAATCGTTCTTTAAGTAAAGGCAAATCGTTGTTTGCTATCAATCGTTGTTTGAGTAAATCGATGTTGAAGTTGTAATGAATCGTTGTAGCGATCAAATTGTTATTAACTTATGAAATCATTACAGCGATCAAATCGTTGTTTTACTTACCGAATCGTTGCAGCGACCAAATCGTTGTTTCACTTATGAAATCGATGTGAGACCGAAATCGATGTTTCACTTATGAAATCGATGTGAGAGTGAAATTGATGTTTCACTAATGAAATCGATGTTTACAAGCGAATCGATGTTTTCAACAGAATCGATGTGGCACTTTGTGAACTGAAATCGATGTATATTGAATAAACATCGATTTGCCTTTTCAATGTAAATCACCCAGCAATAATGCCATAAATTTATATTTATTAGGAAAACATGATATTAAAATATTTTAATAATATTTAATTAATCATAAGTTTTGTTATCACCAAAATATAAGGGTAAAATATAAGAGTGGTTCAACAATCTCCCCCTTTTTGGTGATGACAAAACTTATGAGAATTTTCTGACAAAACCTTCAAGCGTAGAAAATACAAAAATTCACAGATACTGCATACTATGCATACTCTCTCCCCTTTTGTCACTAACCAAAAAGGAATGATCTTACAATGCATTCTCTCCCCTTTTTAAAAAAACTTCTTACTATTGAGGGGTTCAACAATGATTGACATTAATGAATAACTCCTCCTTAGTCTGTGCTCCCCCTGAATGAGAGACTCCACCTGAATGAGACTTGCAAATAGTTGTTAGTAATACTAAAAAATAAATTAGTGACTACTCCCTTTTCAGATATGAGTTGGATGAAGAGTTGGAAGCCATCAATGCCTTGAGCATCCTTTGTTCCTGATGCTCCAAGGCCATCTGCAAACAACTTATTCAGAAGTTGGTACCCAAATCTTTTTGGGTCCTTGATGGTTAGATGCATAAAATATCCTTTCGGAATCCATACTAGGTGCCTTGTTGTGCAGGTGTTTACTGTGTGTCCTAGTTTATTGCAATGAGATCAACATGAATATAGTTTGTTCTGCAGTTCTTGTTGCCTTTGTGACGCCTATTTAGAACATAGTTTTTATAAACCTTGTTCTTTTGATAGAGCTTGTTTATTTCAGGTGCCTTTTTCTGAGGCATTTTGGTTTCTTTTACAAATTTTGGCAAAGGATATTTTCCTGGAATTTTGGCTTATTTTCCTTTTCCTGGAGGTATGTATCCAAGCCCTTGTTTATTATTGACAGTTTTTGATCCTTTAAGCATAGAGCTAGAGATGTTTTTCCTTTGGTCAATTTTCTAACAGATTCTTTTAAATAAAGATTATCTTCAGTTAGAGTTTTTAGTTTTTCTTCTAACTCCGACTTCTCATTGTTTTTGCTTTTCAAATCTTCATTTAAAAGATAATTATTATCTTTACTTTCTTTTAATTATTTTTCTAATCATTCCATTTCGTATTTAAGATCTGAATTGGTGTTTTCTAAACAGTAGTGTTGTTTTTCAGATTCTTTAATTCTTTTATAACATTTTAATGTTTTTCATATAGTTCATTAAAGACTTTTTCTAAGTCTTCTGATTCTGACCCTGAATTATTTAAAGAATGAAGAGATGAGTCAGAACATACCTCATCTAGTCCTACCATGAGGGCTAGACTTTCCTGCTCCTTTTCGAGATCTGAGCTTGATGATTCTAAAGTTGTGGCCTCTTCATTGTCCCAAGCAGCCACCATGGCTTTTCTTTTGAATTTTTTATGCTACTTCTTAGATTTTTCTGGCTGACTAGTCTTCTTGAGACTTGGATATCTGGTCTCAGATGTCTAGGTTTTTTGCATTCATAGCAGACTGGTTCTTTTTCCTTTTCTCTTTCTTTTCAATTCTTCTTGATCCATTTTTCTTCTTGTTTTGAATCTTATGAAGCTTGGACAGTACGTCATCTACATCACTGTTTTCAGATTCTGCATTTTTTGAGCTAGAAGAAGAAAAAGTGAAGGAGCAGCTACAACTTTAAGAGCATTAGAAATTTTCATGGATGAGCTTTCAGATAATCACTCGATATTAATTTCATGTGCCATGAGGGAACCAATTAACTTATCAATAGAAAACTTGGTTAGATCATGCGTAGCACCCCGGAAAATTAGTACTTAAAAACTCGAGATAATAATTTCTATAATATCGAAATAATAAAAAATATACGTACCATTATCGTATGTACAAGAACACATCGGAAAATTTCGTAAAAATTATAAACCAACCCCAAACATTATTCCTAAGTGTTCCACGAAGAAATTAGTGCAACGAAAAATCCAATTGGCCAACTGTACGTCACATATAACTAATTATTCAAATTAGGAAACTAAGTCAGAAAACCGTTGACACAGAAATATAACATGATCACAAATTAAATGAACATGTCGAAGAGACTTCCAACATCATATGTTGATGACCCTTATTGGAATTGGACCAATAGACCTCTCATAGCCCATGAATAAATTCAAGTAAGAAAAATATAATAAATTCCGTAACTCTATGATTCCCTAATTAAAAGGGAAATTTCCATAAATTAAATTCCATTAAGTGATGGACTTTGTTAAATGGATCACATAAAATTATTGGGCCAAAATAGGGATTTTTAAAAGAGGAATAATAGGAAAATATCCTAAATTCGTATCTTAAATATTTCCTAAAAAGAAAAGGGATATTAAATCATTATAATAGTTATATGGGTTGGAATTGGACTCCTAACCCTACCCAATTTGGCTAGGCATGAATTTGCAACCCAACCTAACCCAAATAGGAAGTGGAAAGCTTAGAAGGAGGATAGAAATAGGAAATCTCAGAATTTAATTGGAATTAGTGTTCTATTAGGAAATAGAACCCAACAAGCATAAATACTCTCTAAACTCTCCATGGCCGGCCCTAACACTTTGATAGTGCTTGCTGGACAAGGAGCAGAGGAATTCGTGTGGAGAAGGCTTGACCAAGCTTCAACCCGTGTTCTTCAAGTTCTAACCCTAGAAGATCAAATGAGTCAAAGTTAGGCATTCTCACGTGCAAAAATCACATAATTTCGTCTATAGATTGTTCTAACCATCAGGAACAAAAGCCCTCTAGTTTCATAATTTCCATCAAGCCATCTTTTTTCTTCTTGATTTTTGAAGTTCTGCACTCATCATGACCCCGACCCTTCATCATAATTCTAGATCTCCATGCATACTCAACCCCATGCCATGAAATTTTAACTGGAGATACTAATGGATGTTAGGCATCTTTTGCCCTTGAAAGCACTAATTTTCATCCATCCTACTGCCCGAATTAAATCTTTTATCCCAACTGTGTACTGCTCTATGTTCTTCATGAAGTAATTTGATTAACCATGCCAAAACCATGTTTGTTTTCAAATTCTTATTTACTGGAAGTACTCATGCATGTCTAGAGTCGTTTAAAACTAGTTTCATGATTTTCATCGTCTGTGGGATTTGTTCTTAATTTCTGAACGTCCCTATATCAATAGAAACCTTGACCACAATCTAATGCACTATCCTTTTCCCGCTCGGACTCAGGCGTAGACTTGAGAACGAGACAGCCAGATAAGCCGCATTCTCAGGGTCAGTCGCGACATAGGACCTGTCATGTTCTGAATGTGACAGGTCACCTCGTCGCGTTCTAGCTACCTGACCTGACCTCCTTGTCGCGATATTTGGAAGGCCCTGTCGCGTTCTCATCTAACCCTGTCGCGACCCTTACAGGGGTACGTCGCGATCTGGGGTTTTTGCATGAAAACCCATGATTTGTGATACTCTAACTGTCAACAATGTATATACCCTTGTTAACAGTCACTAATGTAGTAAATAAAGAATTTATAAATCAAACATGTGTTTAATAACTTAAAGACATACACTTCATCTTGTCATATCTATGATTTCTTGTCACATGCACACTTTGAACCATCCATTATGGCTTAACATGGCATGAAAATATTTCATAATATCTCTGGTAATTTATTTCAATTATATCTTTAAATGCCATTTTTTTAAAAATGAACTTGTCTTTGTTTTCTCGCGGTGTTTTGGGAATACCGTTACCGACGCTCCACTGTTCTAGAATTCCTCTAGAACATCGGGCTCTTATTTTTATATACACACTTTCTCTTGACTTGGACAAACTCTTCGTCGGATATTCTTTCTGTCGGACTAGTGAATCCTTGTTCCAGGCCTCCGTAAGTCTCCTCTGTCCATGGATTCCCCATGGCCGACGAGCTACTTGTACCCTAATACTTATGATACCCTTTAGGGTCAGTAAGATCCAAACGGCCTTAGGCTGCTCTCGTTCTTATCCTGAATCACGCCGAACCTCTGGACCTGTGCATAATATGGCTAGTGGAAGGGTAGTGAATTCCACGCGACTGCCAGCACCAATCGCGCTTGTTCTGCAACTGTTACTATCGCCCGACCCATAGCTCTCATCTATACTCGACTCGCTCGTCTATTCACGTTCTCTCTTCTATCTCATCTATTCATCTAGCACTCTCATCTCTTCTTGGTACTCTATTAGGCCATCTATTAATTGTCTGAAGATAAACAAAATAACTAATGCCTGCGCAATAGGGCCCGTTCTGGTCCTGGGGAAAGCGCCCGAAAAGTGCCATTTGCCCGTGGGAGTTAAAATGATCAGGATGTCGGCATTACATCCAAGTGCCATACTATCAAGATTAATCTATAACAATCAAAACAAAGTGTTATATTCTCTCGTGTCTATTGACAAACAAAGTGCTATATTCTCTCGTGTCTATTGATAAACAAAGTGCTATATTCTCTCGTGTCTATTGATAAACAAGTGCTATATTCTCTCGTGTCTATTGGCAACCAGTGCTATATTCTCTCTCGGCTATCTACTAATAACCAAAGTTTAATACTATCTTATTGACGAAAGTTAATCAAAAGTGCTATACTATTTCAATTGATGAAAATCAATCAGAGTACAATTTACTCTCTATATGGCCAACTACCTTCTCTCTCCTTGCTATACATGTTACTTGCTATTGCTTGACAATGACGTTACTTGCTATCATGTGGTATAATTTTCTATCGTGACTTGATCAATATTCATTGTGTTATATTTGATTCATCTTCTATTTGGACCATGTTACTTGTGCTATTACTTTTCTGGACTTTACATGACTCTCTCCATCATCAGTTACTCTGTTCTTTAAAGCAATAATTATTTAAAGCATGCTTGATCATGAGATTTAAGTCCTACTGGGCGTTATCGCTCACCCTTCGTAATTGTTATCGTGTCTCAGGTAAGTCGGACGATGATGTTACACACACCAATGGGACAGGACTAGAGTGTTGAGCGACCTGGAGTCAAGTCATGAAGTTACCCTAGTACCATGGAGTCTAGTAGTTATTGTTTTAGATTTCTTTCCAATGTATTAATGTCATTGACCCCTATGATTTGGCTCTGAATTAGTGGTTGTAATAGTCTTAGTGAAATTTCAATGAAATGAAGAGTTTTATTCAAGTTATTGTTCATTAGATGCTCTGATCATTCAACTGTTGTACATTTTACTCTACTATGTACTTTGGCTCATGTCTCCCCGATTTATTCCGCTGCTAAATTGGCGGGGTATGACAGTTGGTATCAGAGCCTAAGATGTCTTAATCAGATATCTTAGGCTTAGGATGTTCTAGGATGTCCCCATTGGATCTCTTAAGGTCTAGGCTGTTCTAGGACAAACGCCTTGACACATGTCTAAATCAATCGTCATACCTAGTAAGGATTGGGTAGAACCATGGTTAAGATCTAATAGATATATACTTACACCTATTAGTTGATGCTACTTTCGTACCCTAATGTCGACCTCATTCTTGAAGGGACTCTTAATGGACGCCGACATGAGACCAACTTAAAAAGGTGACCAATAAGAATGGGAAGAGAAGACATAACCATGGGATGAAAACAAACCAGCCGGTGAAACGTAACGATGAGATTTTTAGGATCATATGTCTTCATTGTCACAAGCCAGGTCATGTGGCCAAGGAGTGTTGGCGAAAGATTGGTGCATGCCTACGTTGTAGCGACTCGAGGCATTAGCTACGAGACTGCCCTCTTCTAAAGGAACCATCCACTAACACAAAACATCTTAATCCTATGACAAAATGGGACCAGCCAAACGGTGATAAGAGAAAAATAAAAAAGAATAAGAAGAACGACATACAATCAGCCCATATTCATAGAGGGCGATGCAAGCGCTGTGATAGGAGGGGCCACACGTCAGAGGATTGCTGGTGAAACAAGGAAAATGTTTGCGATGTGGCAGCCCAAACCACAAGATTAGAGACTGCCCACAATTCAAGGACCAACGTCATGAGGACTCGAACCAGCAAGATACACTAGAAGCACATAAAAGTTATTGGGCCAAAATAGAGATTTTTAAAAGAGGAATAATAGGAAAATACCCTAAATTCGTATCTTAAATATTTCCTAAAAAGAATAGGGATATTAAATCATTATAATAGTTAATTGGGTTGGAATTGGACTCCTAACCCTACCCAATTGGCTAGGCATGAATTTGCAACCCAACCTAACCCAAATAGGAAGTGGAAAGCTTAGAAGGAGGATAGAAATAGGAAATCTCAGAATTTAATAGGAATTAGAGTTCTATTAGGAAATAGAAACCCAATAAGCATAAATACTCTCTAAACTCTCCATGGCCGGCCCTAACACATTGCTTCGGCTTGCTGGAGAAGGAGAGGAGGCCAAGGAGCAGAGGAATTTGTGGGGAGTTGTAACGACCCGACCTCCCGGATCCCCGCCAGGGCCCCGAAGGTCGCACCGCCACCCACGGGTCCGAAGACCCGGAAGGGTTAGAATTTAGTCTAGTGAGATAAGCAATGAATTTAAATAACTATAACAAGAAAGTTCATACATTTAATAAATAAATTATGTACAACAAGTCCCAAATAAAAGTACAGGTATAGAAAGAAAAGTGCAGTCCTTAAGGGGCATACCCCGAGACTTGCGAAAAGGCCTCTCTCAACTCACGCTACAAGCGCTCACACTCACAACTCACACTGCTGGCAACGCGCGGTGCAACAAACTGCTACCACAACTAGGTGTCACCTTGAGAGACACTGAGCAACCACATGAGAACGATGTCTCACCACAAGCACGGCCACCTCAGACCTCCACAAGGTCGAGGGTCCACAAGCAGAACCACCCTGCACCTCGGACACACTCCACGAGGTCAAGGAACTACACCTGCCGGTGCCACCATGAATGACACCAAGGAATGGACTACTGAAACAGCAGACAGGTGTCAGCACTTGACACCCCGAGAGAATCCGCAGAACGGAAACCAGTAAACACGGCCCACGAGACCAAACTAACCAAGCCCATAGAACTATACGCGGCCAGGCTACAATCCCCATGCAAGCTAGGGCAACTAGAAACCATTCTCAGAAACAGCATGAGAGCACCGTCACGCAAGTGCACCCAAGCCACTGCCACAGGTAGCTAAGTGAAGGACACACAGTCCACTCCTCCAACTCGCCAGCCGCCGACTCCAGCCTATAACCTCCCCAGTAGAGTGAGGCTAGCGAGCCATAGCCAAGAACACAACACAAACCACCGCAGCCCGGCCGAGCTACGGCCCCATGCCTGACCGCCCTACGTGGCTTCAGAACCAACGAAGAGCGAGGCTATGAGAAGGACTAGCTGTTCGCACCGAAAGAGTACCACAACAACCTCGGAGACCAGGCCCAGCAAAAAGTGCTCTACAAACGACAGAAGCCTCTGTCCCCACCATTTTCGCCTCTGCTCCGAGTCCGTAACTCGAGCATGCCCGCCGCCCAGAGAAGCTCCCTCTGACACAGGCGCTCAAGGATGGGGGTCCCAAGTAATGGTAACAACCTTTCTCGCGGACAAGCCCTCAAGTGCCTAGCACTGGGAGAACAAAGAACTGGCATGGCAACCACCAACAGAAATGGCACAGCTGACTTGTAACAAGACAAGCCCAGCAGGCACAAGAGCGTACGGCACCCCTTCCGAAAAACCCCCAGAAGGGCCGTCGGCCACACCAGCACAACGACACGACCCGAGAAACCGGAACACCACAGACAGAACAGAAACCACCACTCTTCTAACAATTGATTGACAGATAGATAATCGATTGTTAGACAGATGTGAGCCTCCTAGCACTGCCGCTAGGAACCAGGCCACGAAGGTGTCACCTTCGATCACTGAACGCAGCGAGCCAACCTGTTGTGTTCCCTACAAAAGGTCCGAAGGGCAACCCTGCCCTAGGGCACAAGCTCACACGACAACTGCGGCCACGAAACACCAGAGGCAAGCCAAATGTTGTCACGCCCTCCTAGCCCATCGTGATACCATTGCGACGGGAAAGGAAACCGTAACAAGCACCGCGTCGTGACGGGGACGCAGGCCGCGACAACAACCTTATCGCGACAGGAAACCAGGTTACGATACGACCCTTATCGCGACGGCCACCGGCACCGCGATAAGGTCATGTCTGACGGGGGCGATGCCTTCTCTGATGTCGCGATGCGCTCGGAGGTCGCGACATCAGCTGGAAGGTAGACCGCCGGAATGCTACATTCCGGGTTCGCCCACTCACTACAAAACATACAAACATGGGGAGGGGATCATGGTGAAAGTAGTAAAAGCATGCATTCCACAATTTGAACCCCCGATCCACCCAAACAAGCAAGGGTACAAGAATCCCTAACGAGAACGAAGAACCAACCCACAACGGGGCCTTCACGACGAGCTTGGCCTCCACCTCCTCACCTCCACAATGCCGCACCACGCTCCGCACGAGCCGCCGGCCGCCACCAAGCACCAAACACTGGAGAGAGAAGAGGGGAGCCTTCTCCTCCTTGGAGAGGAGAAGGGAAGGGAAAAGAGACAAAAGGGGAAAGGGAGAGCCGGCCAAGGCTTTTAGCCTCCGGCCCTCAAGACGCGACGACCGCCCAGACTGCGACCAGAACGCGCTTGACCCAAGCGCCGCGACAACCCGATAGGTTAGTCTGTCACACCTGCCACACTGGCAGGTGTCAGACGACCAGACACGAAAAGCAATCGCGACCCGTTGACCGGGAGTGACAAGAACGCGACGGAACCACCGGACGCAAACTAGACGACTGTCGCGATGACCAAGATCGCCGTGACACTAACGCGTCACCAAGGCCGGACGCATTAGTGGCCAGTCATCCCACACACAATGGAAAGTAAGGAAGCCCGAGATGTTAGAATACATCTCTATTAAGGCCGAAACCTGGTTGAAGAAACAACAGGTGCAAAGGGACCACTATGTCGTATCACGACTTTTCGGTGGTCAACATCTCAAGCCCGCCACAAATGGAGCGCCAACCTAGACATCCGATAGCTCACAATGTTGACACCAACCGGCGCATAGCACACAATCGGATGTCGGCAACTCCACAGGCGCGACACACACCAAATCGACCCGAAATACAGAAATAACCAGTCGGAAACCACGCGACTGAACCCTCAATAGACCACGCTGTTGAGACCAACCAGTCAGTAACTCGCTCTGCCACCAAAGACTAGATAGAGGACCCAGCTGCTGATGACAAACCGAGGAAAATGCCAAGAGGTCATCCACAAGACTCCATTGAAAGGCTCCGTACCACTAGTAACAGCTAGCACCTATGGTAAGGCCAAACGAGAGCTTCTTAGGGTGATACAAAACCAAGCGGAAAACACGCACGTGGAGTAAACCACGACGAGTAAGGCAGGGTCCGCTGGCACCACTAGATCTCAACCAGATCATCCTCATGGTCCGACAAGGACACACAACAACTGTGGAGCCACAGAAAGCTTAACACAAGCTCCATAGGCACGCGCAGAGGCAAAAACCAGGGAAGGCGTATGAGGTTGGCAAAGCCAAGCAACTCAAGACGCCTGCAAACCGCACAGAAAATGAAACAACTGCAAAGGTCGAGGATAGAATGTCGACCTCAGAGGGACCCAGGCCAAATCAGGGTACCACCACTGAATACACTCAGTCCTAAAATGAGAGGGAAAACCTGGACACAGCCTACGACCAAGACCTGGCGTACCACCGATAGGGCTACCTAGGCAATGCAAAGCAGCCACCCCACAGTGGTAACGGTACAACCACAAAGCACAGGTCGGCAAGGAGTGTCCCAGAGGCAGAAAGCTCAATGCCTCGAACACCGAGCAAACTCGTGAAACGACGCACAAAGCTCACGATCAGGCACACGACACAACATACGGTGCTAATACAAGCACTAGGAGCCACCCAAGGTACAACACAATGTACCAAGGCTCCAACCGGGACAGAAACAAACCACTAGAACACGAGCACATGGTGCTACCACAAGCACCAAAACCAGGCAAGATGCAACACAGTTGCACCAATGGCTGAAACAACACAGCTAAAAGGGAGGAATCTCCACAAGAGTCCTGTACGAAAGGAACCGCAAGCCAAAAGATAAAACAGGCCACACTGGCCGTGAACCCTCAAGGACAGAAACACGGAGCGTAGAAAAGAACAACGCTCAAGGTGCAGTATGCAACTGCACCCACAGGCCGAAACGACACAAGGCCAAATGGAAGGGACTCTCCACCAAAGGTCCACAAGAGAAACACACAGAAACCCAGCAGCTTCAAGAGCTCAACGACCACGTCGGCTCTTCGAAGCACACAAACACAAGGCACCTCTCCTACCACCACAGGTAGAGAGAGCCACATGCCCAACGGCGACAAGTGCCTCCAATGCACAGCCGAGGCACACAAACAAAACACGCACCGGAACAATGCCTGCTTAAGCAAGCCAAAATAGAAGAAAACCTAGTGCCGCCTCACACTGAACTTAAGGTACGCTGCCCTGCATCATCCAGTCAAGGGATAAGAAACCAGCACAATGCAGAACAGCACAATAGGTACATCACGACCTATCGTACAACAAGAAAACAATGCGCATGAGGGGAGCAACTAGATCAACCTCAAGACAGCACAAGGGGAGGGACCTTCACCACAAAGGTCGCCACGGTGCGCAACACGGCGCTAAACGCCATGGCAGAGCACCACCACCCTGAGAAACCCATGGAAAACAGAGGGAGGAGGCAAGCAACAGGCCTCTTCCGCACTCGAAAGGGAAAATAGCAGCACAAGGCTAGCACTCACACGAGAGGCACAGCCAGCTGAACACCCACGACACTTGTGAAACTACCATCGGCCAGAGAGCGTCGGCACAGAAACACAAGCAACAACAAACTAAACCACAGGGACCCACAAGTGGTCCCGCCGGCACAACCAAGAAACTTGGAAGCTAACTAGCAAGGCAACCCGGCCAACACAAGGCCACACACTGGGTCAAGGTCCACCACCTTGACCAGAGGCAGAGAAGTAAACTGCACACAACAGTCCGACCCAGAAACAACTCAAGGGAAGATGACTCCACCAAAAGTTCGCAACGATGCGCACCTCGGCAACACAATACCACAGTGGAGCATCATCACCCCGAGCCACCAATGGAAAACAGGGGAAGGAGACACCCACTACGGTCTCCCCAGTGCAACCGAGAAACCAAAAATGAACCGAAAGACAACCTGGCTAGCACCAAGGCCAGACATACGGTCAAAGGCACCACACTTTGACCGATGGCACCCAGGCAAACTACAACACAGACAGTCCAACCGGCAACAGCGACAGCTTATCTCTACAGAGAGAGCAGCGACAAACAAAACAAATGCAAGGCAATTTGGGAAAACCTCCACCCAAAAGCGCCAACATCATGTGTTGGGCTCTCAACATTTGAGCCCACTCTATCATGTTTGGGCCATTAATATAGCCCATTTCAAATTTAGCTTAATGGGTATTGATTTAATTCACTTAAATTCTATTTATTCTCTTTTTATTCTAATTAAATCTATTTATATCATTTATTAAATGAAAATTTTATTTTATTTTGAATTTAAAAATCAAGGTTGCTACAGAATATCTAGAAGGGGGGGGGGTGAATAGATATCGACCAATTTAAAAACCAATTAGAAATTAAAACATCGAAATTAGGATCTGATCTGATGAAAACAATCTAAGCAGAGAACAACAACCACACAAGTGCGAACAATATTTTTAAGGTGGTTCGGCTCTAGTGTGGAGACCTACGTCCACCCCTAACTAAACCAGTGAGGCTTCACTATGAGATCAAATGTGTGAAACTCTCACACAGCCGTTGATTCACGTCTTCTACTAAACTGCTGATATATAGCTTCAACAGTCCGCTGATTCACAGCTTCAAGATTTAACCCAAATCTCACGATCCAAACACAACAAGTGTAGGATCAACTTCGTCTACTCCAATCGAAGTAGAAAACCAATCAGAGTGATGACTTTAAGAATTTGAGAAAAAATAACAAGCTAAATATGAGGAAATGTGTTATAAAAGCTTGTGAAAATGATTAGATATCATGCTAGGATTGCTAGTTACCTTGTGCATATTTCCATGCTCAAATTGCGTATAATTGTGAAGTGATTTGAATAAAAATTTGAAAGTATGAATCATGTTATATATTATGTGTAGAAAGCATGCTAAAAGTCATTCATGGATATTTGCTTATTTTAAGAATATGATTGATATGAATTGTGATTTACAACATGAGTCAAGTTAATTATCATGTATAGAAAGCATGTGTAGGTTGTTCATGTATATTTGTTAAATTGAAACGAAGCATGTACCATGAATTTTCCTATTGTGGATTATAAGACTAGCATGTGTATGTGATATGTGTAAGGGTGTCCCTTAGGTTGCTTGCTGGGTCTTTTAAGAAGACTCATACTTGCTTTGGCGTACAGGTGAGACAGGTGTCCCCGTACTTGAGGAGGACATAGTGAGGAGCGACTCCGAGCGCGAAGAGTAGCTCTACCTGTGGAGACTACTATACTTTTACTTCCTTTTTCAAAGTATGTAATCAATGTTATGGACAATGTATTTCATTTGGATATGTAATAATGTGTACATTGTTATTCTTTTACTTGCTATATAGATTGTGGAATTTGTCAAAGATTATGGAATAAGAGTTACATTTTATTTCTGCTGTACTTTCCTTGTTATTCATGTACATTTCAACCTATTGTTTAGTGTTGGGTAAATTTCCCACTGTGACGGCGCCCTTTGTACCGACATGGATTGGTATAATCGGACCGGTATAAGGAGGGTCGTTACGGAGATTGGTATCAGAGACAAGGTTGAGATTGTGCATGAATAAAACCATCATCTACACAATATTGCAAAGTCTTATAGAATTTGTCTATATATATGTGGAAAATATCTAATAATGAATGGAAGATAGTTAAGAAAATGGTTAGGACTAAATAACTTAGTTTCTAATTAATGTAATTATTTTTCAGGCTATGGCTAATCGTAGTAGGCGTGGTGCTCAGGCTCGGGATGATGAGCAGAGACGTGAGGAGAGGGGTGAGCAACAGGACTGCAAGGCCTGGTCCAAGCGATGTAGACCCATACAACCACACACACAGAAGATCTGAGATGAACAAGATCTCAGATCAAACCACACACATGCGAATTGAGCACAAGGATTGCTCAATTCAACATCACACACATGAAATGAAGAGTTGAAGTGCAGGAAGAATTCAAAGTATAAGAGAAACAAATGGAATGGTTGAAATCATCAGATCCTTCGTGTTGAGCAACTACCCCTAAGAAATTTAGAGATTTTCTTAATATTTATAAACAATGTTTTTGCTATGACAAATGTTTAAATATATGTTTTTCAAAGTAGATACACCACAAAATTCTATACAGATAAAATTCATGAACACTCAAAAATTTCTAAGGCCACAGACTACTTCTATAGCCTACTGAATTCGACTGATGCCTTCGACTGCAAAAATCTGACTCCTTCAGAAACTCAGACATAAGTCTTGAAAATTTTCTATGTCCACAACTTTGCATAACATTCGACTCATACAGCCGAATGTATTCGACTCATACAATCGAATGTTTCCTTACTCTGTATTCGACTGATGACTCCAGCTGGTATAATCAAATGCTTCATAATCCTTAGCACCATTCGACTGCTACCTTCAGCTCTTACAGCCGAATGTTTTCTTACACTTGTTCGGCTGGTATCTTCGACTATCACAGCCGAATACCTTATAAATCGATACATAGTATTCGACTACTGTAGTCAAATTACCTTGTCTTCTCAGAAGTCGAATCACTTGATCTTTTCTCTACTGAAGTAAAATCATTCCTATTTCTTCAATCGAATTATCTGTTCTTATGCATTGACTTCACTGTCAGTTTTGTGCTTGTACTTTTTACCTCACTATCAGTTCTGTCTTGAAATATGATCTATCAAAAATATTTTGATTATTAAATATCCTAGACATAACTTCTTTGTAAGACGTTTGTTGTATCTTACTAAAACCTTAGAATATTATTATATTCCTCTGACAGGACATGACATATTGTATTTAAAATATTCATCCTGTGCAAAACCTTTTTTGTTTCTTTTCTGAGCTCTATATTTTTTGATGTCTTGCTTCAGTTTATTAGACTCATAAGACACAAAGCATTTATGAATATCTCAGGCGCATGCATCTGACTGTCTCACCTACCACTAACAGACCCATGCTTCACCTTTTCAGCATAATCTGTCTGTCTACTTTTCGTTTTTGAAAGGTTCGAGGGATACTAGGTTCCATACTTTCCTTTGTACTAAAATTGACCCACCTACCACAAAGGTATGGAGATACGTGTCTCTTTGTCTTGTCCTTATAACAAGTATTAATTGGAGCATATGTTTAGCATGTCTTTCTCTCAGACCAGCACTACAAGAGCTTATCTTCTAGCTGTGGGCAACTGCTCCTTTTCTGAAGACCTTGGAAGATGCAGTTTCAAGATCTCCTGGACAAAGGATCTCTTGGGAAGATGCAAGTCTTCAAGATCCAAAGGATCCCAGAAACTCTCCTCAAATGGCTAAATTGCAAACATTCAGTAAGCTCCAATGGCTATCTTCTTCAAACGGCTATATTTTGAAGATTATAAAAGAAGCTCAATAGAGAGATTAAAAAAAGACACCAGATACACAGAAGTGCATACAAGCCAATTCTCCTGAAAAGCTTCATTCGAATCATTCAAAGCTCTCTCTCAAGCCTTCCTGCTAGCAGCAGTCGGAGAGCTCCACTTCAGAAATTTTCTTCTGAAGTTCTGTGTTGGGTGGAAATTGAAATTGTTATATTTTCTTCAAGTCCGCCCTTGTTTCTACATATAGGATTAGTTTCGTTTTTGATCTTTTAATCCTACTGAAGTCAGTGTGTGTTTGTGCTCAGGTTTGAGGCAAGCACACAAGTGCTTTAATTCTTCTTCCTATGTAATCTCTGCAGAAGGTAGTTCTGCATTGCCCCTCTTATGAAGGAAGGCCTTGTGAAAGCAGTCTTTGTACCCCTGTTTAGGGAAGACTTGCTTGGGAGCAAGTGGGTTTGTAATTCCTCTCAAGGGTGAGAAGGCCAATTTGTTGGCAGTTAGTGGAAATCTCAAGTGGTTGACTTGAGGACTGGATGTAGGACTCTCATGTGGAAGGGCCAACCCAGATAAAATCCTTGTGCATTTCTTGTGTGATTGTTTCTGCCTAGTTTACACTTGAATCACACACATCACACTAAGCACTAAATCCATCTTTTTAGTGTTGTGTTTTTCAGAAGAAATTTTTTTTAAGATAAAAAAAGTCCTATTCACCCCCCTCTAGGACTGTTTGTTTGTCATTTCGATCCAACAAGTGGTATCAGAGTGAGGACTTCTCAGAAGAATCTAAGAGATTTGAGAAGAATGGCATCCGAAGCTCACAACTATGAAGGTCAATCTATCACAAGGCCACCATTCTTCGATGGTGAAGATCACCAATACTGGAAGATGCGAATGGAGTGCTTCATCAGAGGTACTGACTTCGACTTATGGCAGGTATAGAACAAGATGACTTTCAAATCATTGGTGAAGCTTTCCTCTGGTCTTTCCATTGTAGACAAAAGAAATATGTCTTTAAATTACAAGACAAAAAATTATCTTTGCTGTGCTTTGTCTAAAAGAATTTAACAGACTTTCAGCATGTACAAAGCTAAAGAAATGTGGGATAAACTTCAAGTAACCAATGAAGGTACAAATAGGGTTAAACAAACAAGAATAGATATACTTGTATCTCCAATATGAACAATTCAAAATGCTTCCTAATGAAAATATAACTCAAATGTATAACAAATTTCAAACATAATTGTCGAACTAAGTTCCTTGGGAAAGTCCTAACTAATGAAGAAACAGTTAGAAAATCCTAAGATCTCTAACAAATATATGGACCCCTAAAGTTACAACCATAGAGGAAGCCATGACTTAACACAATTATCTATGATAAATTAATAGGATCCCTATGGCTCATGAAATTATATGGAAAGATTCTCTAAAATTCTTCGAAAAAGAAAATGTCAAATGCTTTGAAGATTGCAGATTCCTCCTCATCTGAAGATTCCAAAGAAAAATCAGATAACAGTGATTGAGGCAATGCTCTCAAGAAAGCTGTAGAGAATTCTAGCAAAGAAAAAGAAGTTTGGGTCAAAGGTTTCTTCAAGAAAGAAAAGTAGAAAGAACCTACTTGCTATGAGTGCAATCAGCCAGGACACTACAAGTTTGAATGTCCCAAGCTTAAGAAGAAGGATCAAGCTGAAAAAATCAGATAAGAAGAAAGACAAGAAAAGAAGTTCAGAAATTCAAAAAGAAGGCTATGGCACACATGGACAATGAAGAAGGAACCAGTTCAGAATCCTCCAGTTCAGAATCAGAAGAAGAGAAAAGGCAAATCTAGCCCTCATGGCAGGACTAGAACAGGTAACTTCAGAAACTCATTCACTTCCTGTTCTGAATCCATTCTGATAGTCTTGAAGATGCTTTTAATGAACTTTATGAAAAATATAAGATAGTAGTAAAACAAATAAAAATAGTTTAACTAAATCTACTGAACCAAGAAAAAGCTAACACCTTTCTTAAAAATGAAACAAAATTAAACAAAAGTTTAAGTGAAATAAAAAGAACTAATGAATTACTGTGCGAAGACTTAAAAATAAAAATAGCAAAATCTTGGAAATTGAATCAAATCTTAAGGAACTTAAAGATGAAGAAAAATTTCAAGAAGAAACAACTATCTAAAAGCCACTATTTAGAAAATTTCCAATTGCAAAACCTCATTATTTGTAAAATCAAAGGAGCTAGGTCAGGAAAGAAGAAGTATGGATTAGGGTAACGAAAAGAAATTATTCGACCTCAAGTATATCCAACTCCTAAGTTTGTAGCAGAAAAAGAAATAAAAATCATAAAAAGGTAAACCAGCATGTTTACAAACAAACTGAAATTCAGCAATAATACACATAAGAGAAATGCTCTTTATCTGTGTTGTACTCATTGTAACCAATTAGGACACACTGTTAGCATATGTACCACTAGGCACTTGAGATGGATTCCTAAACCTAACCATCAAGGACCCAAGAAAATTTAGTACCAAAAGTTACAGTTTAGCTTTGTTTGCAAGGTCGGCTGAGGGCATCCAATGGTATGGGATAGTGGATGCTCAAGGCACATGACAGGAGATAGAAAGCTATTTACAACATTTAGAAGTGAAGTTGGTCAAGTACTTATGGTGACAATGGAAAAGGAAAAGTACTAGGATGTGGAACAGTTGGTACTAAGGAAAAGAATCTGATTGAAGATGTTATGTATGTAGAAGGACTAAAGCATAACTTAATTAGTATTAGTCAGCTATGTGACAAAGGGCATACAGTGAATTTTCAGAATGATAAGGTATCATCCAGAAAGATAACAAGATAGTTTTTGAAGCTCAAAGGTAAAGAATCTGTACACTCTACAGTTAGCAGAATTAAGAGAAGTAAATTTGTGTCTTACAACAACCAAAAGTGAAGAGTCTGAGTTGTGGCACAGAAGGCTAGGTCATGCAGCACCTCAGTAATCAAGAAATTAATAAAGCATGATCTGGTTGAAGGTTTTCCTAGAATGAAAATCAAGAAATATGGAGTATGCTCAGCTTGTGCAAAAGGAAAATAGCCCAAGACTTCATTTCAGTCCAAGACAATTGTTACAACTTCCAAGCCTTTGGAATCATTCACATGGATCTATTGGACCTATGAGGATAGTTAGT
>CM024761.1:65349986-65408974 GCA_014218235.1 Colocasia esculenta
AAGAAAACTTCGTCCTCAAAGTTAGAATAGAAATACTAACCAAACAAATGTGGATACTTCTTCTTCGTGGCGTCATCAAGCTCCCAAGTAGCCTCCTCCCATGAGAAATTCTAACATAACACATTCACGAGTGCAATACTCTTGTTCCTGAGGTTCTGAACATTTCGATCTAGGATAGCTACTGGTTGCTCTACATATGAAAAGTCTGGCTGAATCTCCACTGGCTCGTGACTGATGACCTACGACAGATCTCTCAGTATCTCCTGAGCATAGACACGTGGAAGACTGGGTGCACACTCGCTAGCAGTGGGGGTAAAGCTAGCTCATATGCCACACTGCCCATCCACCTGACAATCTCAAATGGGCCATTGAATCTCGGACTCAACTTGCTATGCCTGCCAAACCAGACCACGCCTCGGTAGGCGAAACTTGAGAAATACATGCTCGCCAACCTCGAACTCTAAATCCTTCCTCCTGTTGTCGGCGTAGCTCTTCTGCCTATCCTGCGCTGCAACCAACCTCTACTTGATAAGCTGAATCTTATCCGAAGTCTCCTGCACCAACTAACTGCCTATCACCTGTCTCCTCCCAGCATTAAAGGTGATCTACAAGGTCACCCATACAGAGCCTCGAACGGAGCCATACCGATGCTCACATGAAAAATGTTGTATGCGAACTCCACAAGAGGTAGATGACGCTCCCCAATCACCCTTCCAATCAAGCACGCACGCTCTCAAATATCCTCGAGCGTCTGGATCATCTGCTTGGACTGGCCATTTGTCTGAGGGTGAAACGCTGAACTAAGCTTCAGTTGAGAACCCAAAGCATCCTGAAGACCCTGCCACAGCCTCGATGTAAACCTCAGATCTCTGTCCGAGATAAGGACTTCGGCACACCATGCAACCTCACAATGCTGCCAACATATAGCCTAGCCAAACTCTCCACACTGCTTCTTCTCATAGGTAAGAAATGAGTCGTCTTGGAGAAACGATCTATAATCCCCCAAATTGAGTCATTGCCCTTGGCTGACCAGGGCAAAATCGTCACAAAATCCATAGTGATTGCTTCCCACTTCCATACTGGTATCTCCATCTTCTGCATAAGGCCTGATGGTCTCTGGCGCTCAGCCTTCACCTGCTGGAACACTAAAAACCTGGACATGAACTCGACCACATCCTTCTTCATGCCAGACTACCAGAAAGATCTCTTCGAATCCTGGTACATCTTGGTGTTGCCTGGATGAATGGAGAATGGAGAACTCGACTTGTGAGCTTCTGCTAGAACTCGCTCACAAACATCCACAACATCGAGAACACAAATCGGTGTTGGAACCTAATGACACCGTCCTCATCTCGAGCAATGCCTGCCTTGCTCACCATCTCTTGAAGCCTAGGATCAGCTCTCTGGTGCTGGTCACCTCATCCAGAACTGTGGATCAGATAGACAACTGAGCCACGAATGCCTGACAAAACTATGGCTCTAACTCAGTCATAACACACGCTGCATCCTCAAGAATCTTCCAATCATGCCAAAGCAATGACCTCTTCCTGCTGAGCGCATCGGCCACGACATTCACCTTCCCTAGATGGTATTGAAGCTCAAAGTTGTAGTCCTTGAGAAACTCAATCCACCTTCTCTACCGCAGGCTCAACTCCTTCTGAGAGAAAAGATACCTCAGACTCCTGTGGTCAGTGAACACCTCGAACTTGACACCATAAACATAGTGTCTCCAGATCTTCGGTGCATGAACCACAGCTGCTAACTCCAAATCATGGGTCGGATAGTTCGCTCATGCTCCTTTAACTGGCGAGAAGCATATGCAACTACCTTACCATGCTGCATCAACACATAGCCAAGGCCTATCTGAGAAGCATCAGAGTAGATAGCAAAACCCTCTGCACCACTCGGCAAGATCAACACGGGTGCAAATGTAAGCCGTGTCTTCAGCAACTGGAAACTACTCTCTCAATCATCAGACCAAACATACTTCACACCTTCCTGGTTAGCTTAATCAAAGGTGCAGCGATAGATGCAAAGCCTTCAATGAATCGTCTGGATTAGCCTGCTAAACCAAGAAAACTCCTGATCTCCGATGGTGTCCTTAGAGTCTCCCACTCTAACACTGCCTGAACCTTTGCCGGATCAACAGCAACTCCAGCGCCTGAGATAACATGCCCAAGGAAATGAACCTCACGCATCCGAAAGCGCACTTGCTGAACTTAGCATACATCTTGTGCTCTTGGAGAACCTCCAAAGCAACCCTCAAATGCTCACAGTGTGTAGCCTCATCAGGAGAATAGACTAACACATCCTCAATGAACACCACTACAAAACTATTCAAATATGGTCTAAACACCATGTTCACGAGATCCATGAACGTTGTAGGGGCGTTAGTCAGACCAAATGGAAGCACAAGAAACTCATAGTGTCCATAACGAGTCCTAAAAGCAGTCTTGGACACATCATCACCCTTAATCCTCAACTGATGGTAGCCGAACTGTAGATCTATCTTGGAAAACAACGATGCATTCTACAGCTGATCGAACAAATCATCAATCCTCGGCAAGGGATACCTGTTCTTCACTGTCACCTGGTTGAGCTTCCTGTAGTCGATGCATAGCCTGAGGGAACCATCTTTTTTCTTCACGAACAATACAGGTGCTCCCCATGGTGACACACTAGGGCTAATGAATCCCTTATTGAGCAAATCCTGCAACTGCTTCCTCGACTCGGCTAACTCCACAGGTGCCATCTGATATGGAGCCTTAGAGATGGGAGAGGTGCCTGGAAGCAACTTTATGGTAAACTCTATCTCCCTTTCTGGTGGCAATCCAGACAAATCATCAGGAAACACGTCTGGAAACTCATGCACTATCTTAATCTCCTCAAGGCTCGGTGATTGATTGGCCTTAGGGACTAAGACCACACTGGCAAGGAATGTGTCACAACCTTGTTCACCATCCTCATAGCCTTCATGGCAGAGATCACAAACCTTCTCGCTAAGTTCCTTGGTAACGGATGTGAGAACTCATCCTCACCAGGAATACGTAAAGTAACCTTCTCCCTCTGCAATCCACCAAGGCATGGTGCAACTCAAGCCAATCCAGGCCAAGTATGGCATCATAGTCCTTCATCTTGAGCAAATAGAAGCACCCAAACAAGCCTCGGTCCTCAATGCACACAGGTAAAGATGGAATGCACTTCTGGTCGATACCGTACTTGCTGGTGTGTGCACAGATAAAGGGACCTCTAACTCCTCTGCCTCCACTCCAAACTCTGCTACTAATTGGTTGGCAAACCACTCGGAAATAAATGAGTGTGCGGCACCTGTATCAAACAACATCTGAGCATGCACACCCATGACTAAAACTGTACCTTCCGTGACATTCTCGACCCGCCACTACAAGAAAACTAATATATAGGGGCAATATTTTGGAGGCATTTCATGAAAATGCCCCAATTATTTCATAAATAATGGCAATTTTTTTGACGCATTTAATAAAAGGCCTTAGTATGATTGATCATTTTTTCTTTATTTTTTAGTTTTCTAAAAGTGCCCCTAAAACTGTTCCAAAATTTTGCGGGGGGAGGGGAATTTTGGTTCCCGCGATGGGGAAGGCTTTCTAACTGCCTCTTCGTGGACTCCTCCCAACTCCTTCAAGCCTCCGACGCCGCATCCTCACGTGGACTCCTCCCAACCTCCTTCAAGCCTCCGATGCGCATCATCATCCCCTGTTTCCGCTGGCTTCCTCTCTCCGTTGCAACGGCATCAGAGAAGTTGAAGAACCAGCGGTTGTACACGTCGCGGGAGGTGTATGCTGAGGCGCAGCTGCGGATCAAGGGTGTTCGCACTCTTGTTCTCGGGGGTTGGGGCATTTGCGCTCTTCCTTGCGTGGACTCCTCTCGATCTCCTCCACCAGCCTCCAACGACGCATCATCTCTGACCTTTGGCTTCCTCCCTCCGTCACGACAGCACCAGAGAAGTAGAATATCGCGGGAGGGGTATGTTGAGGCGTTGCTGCGGATCAACGGGCGTTCACGCTCTTGTTCTCGGTGGGGGGCTCGAGTTGCCATCTGCTGCAAGAGGGTGATGTTGTGTTGGGTTCTTGGAGGTGAGCCAATCTACCTTATCGCATTAGCCTTTTTTGTTCTGGTGAAAGGGAATCTGGGCGCATCATCTCTGACCTTTGGCTTCCTCCCTCCGTCACGGCGGCACCAGAGAAGGAGAATATCGTGGGAGGTGTATGTTGAGGCACTGTTGCGGATCATGAGGCATTCACGCTCTTGTTGTCGGGGGTGGGGGCTCGAGTTGCCATCTACTGCAACAGATTGTAAGGCAATCTTGTGGCCATTCTATGAAATAACTTTTGTCTCTGTTTGAGTAGTCAGATTGCAAAGAGGTCATTCTGTTTTCTTTTCTTGACATGGTGGAATTAGTGGGAAGAAATGGTGAAGTCATTTTGTGTTAATGGCCCATCGGATGCTAGTGGCGTTAAAGCTTAGAGTTTGTTTTACAATAGATATCTCTACTTTTCGTTCTTCTGTTGTCACTAATCCTAAATTTATATCCCATGGGTCACCATGCTTTTGTTGGAAAATCATAACTTCATAAGGAACCCTGGTTGATGTGACTGAGAAAATGTCATGTGTCTGTGTTGTCAACATGAACGAGATCACATTATGAGGTTTCCTATCACAAAGCCTAGGAAAGGAATTGCTATCTGTGAATGTTGAGGCAAAGGGGTTCTTAATCCAAGATATTGAATTTACTCTTCTCAGGGCAGATCCACCTTCAAGGTCTTGTCTTATTTTCACTGCACATTACTCAACATGTTGCTAATTTTGTTTTTTTGTTTTTTGACGAAGGCCTGGTCAAGTGATTCACATCAAATCTACTCTTTATTCTACTGTCTTTTTGGAGCACTAGATTATCAGCAGTGCTCAAATATCCTGAGAATATCACATTTAAATGCATGCCACAAATCTTTTCTGAACATGGAAATAATAGGATGTGCTAGTTCAAAGGTTGATTAAAGTATTGGTCTCAAAAAGTGATGCTACTATACATTGTCACTAAACAGATGCTATTATAAATTTATCATTTCATTCATATAAGTTTTCCCTTCTTTTCAAAAATTTGTGGGTGATTTCTCTTGCCTTGTCAACTCTGAATTTCTATTTGCTGAATCGGTTCAGTAATTGCTAAAATGCAGAATTTTATCATTTGTGGTGGTTTTTCTTTTTCAATTTTTAATCTCTTGAATCGGTTAACAGTGTGGTCCTTGATGTTGTTGCCCAAGGAAAGTTTTGCCCCTATCACCTTTATATATGATCTATATTCTCTAAGCTTGTGCTTTACCTTCATGTCATGTCCATCTACAAAGACAAGAAACTCTAGAGATGTTAAATTAGAGGAAGGTGGCACCATGAAGTGTTATTATGCACTTATGGGGACTCTAGAGGGACATGATACCATGAGTACTGTGTGGCTCAACAAATGGTTGTAGACAGAGAGAGAACTAATATTTGTGGGAAGAGCATGGCTGGATGGAAAGAGTCCTTTAGATAGTAGACATTTTGAGCCTTGTTTCACAGAGCACATAGGTGGGGAATGATGGAAGTGCTATTTCATCTGATGTGGGGTCTTCCTTTCAGCCTTCAGGCATTGCCTGTATGGATGTAGTTGTCAGGGCAATGCCTGTTAAAAACTGTGATGTATCAACCATGAATGGTGGCTATGCTCATATTTTCAAAAGGACACTCTTGCATTTGCAAGTTAAACCAAGTCAGAGGGCTTTAAGAAATGTCCGAGTGTGGTTTTCTGGAATGGAAATAGAATACCACTTTGGGGATGTAGAGAAGGCAGCTTTCTGGATTGGGGCAGTAGAACTGTGGATGTATGTTTTAAAATAGGTTTTGGTCTGTTATCAAATGAAATATAATTTACTCTTTATCTGAAGTTTAGGGGCATTTGTTATCACTAAAAAATGAGCAAAAAATGCCCCAAGACCTATATATAGAGGCACTTCAATCAAATAAATGCCTTTATTGAGAACAAATGTATGTGAAAAATGCCTCCATTTGTATTTGTCATATTGGGAAGAAGTGCCCCTAATGTTTGATATTTGGGGCATTTATAGACCATCAAATGCTTCTATCGTCAAAATTATAGGGGCATTTCACTAATGAAGTGCCCCTATTAATAATAATTAGTGGCACTTAAAAATGTCCCATAACAACTTCTGGGGGCATTTACAAGGAAGTGCCCCAAAAGTCTTTTGGACATGGCTTCTTGAAGCACTTTGAGAAGTGCCCTAAAATATATTAGAAATGCCCCAAAAACTTATAGAGGCATTTGCTACTGTATATAGAGGCATTTATTAAATGCCTATAAAGGCCAATTTTCTTGTAGGGCTATATATATATATATATCTCTGCATCCTCTCTTGCTAGTGCAAACACTCAGGATTGGGCTCGAAGCCTTCCCAATCTCATGTCAGGTGCTGCTGCAGCTGCCGCTGCTGAGGCTGGCGCTCCTCACTGAACACCCTGCTGGAGTCTGGGGCAATCTCAGATCTGGTGCTCGGTGCTTCCACACTTGATACAGTTCCCTACTAGCTACCAACACTCAGTGCCACCATGTGCCCTTCCACAGTGAGGACACATCTTCTTATCGTTGGGCCTGAAGCTGGGTGACTGTGGTGTAACCGCCTGCTGACTAGAAGCTGCCACTGGACACTGGGGTGACTGGTACACTGCCTTCTTTCTGTCCTGTCTCTGAAAAGGTGGCGCGGACCTCTTTTGAGCTGCTCTCTTCTCCTCCAAGTACTGGTCCATCTCGCTCTCCTACCCATGCTGCGCTGAGAGCCTCGTCTATGGTGCGATGGTCAAAAGCAACTAGCCTCGACCTATGTGATGGCTTGAGCACCATCACAAACTTCTCGGCCCCTGCGCTCATCAACAAACTATATGAGGAGCATATTTGGAAAGCTAAAAAAACCTAGCCTCATACTCCAAGACAGTCATGGAGCCCTGAGTAAGAGAGAGAAACTCTTGCTCCATCTTGTCCTGGATGTGCTCGGGGATGAACTTTGCCCAAAATAGCCTCATGAACTCGTCCCACGTCACCTCAATGGCACCATCCTTATACCTAGTATGTAGTACGAAGGCCGACCAAACATTGGCTCTCTCCTGCAAAACACAACCCATAAGCACCATCCAAACAAAAACTTAATCTTACACAAGTACATATACTCTAAGTACCTATAGCATGTAAGTAGCCAGGCTGACTTTGTCTTCTTCAGCACACCTTATGGCCCGGAATATCTTCTCCACCTCCCTCATCCAGCTCTCTGCCAAGAAGGGCTGACTCTCCCCCTTAAATAAAGGCGGAGCCATCCTCTAAAACTCTCCATGATGGACGGACCACCATGGCCATGCTCCTGAGGAACTGGAGCTGGAGTCTGAGCCTGAGACATTAAGCAATATAAGCAACACATAAACAATCATGCATTCAACAAAACAGACTACTCCTATTTAACAACTATAAACCGAGCCTGCAATTGGGCCTACAGTGCCGCCTGAGTCTGCACATGGGTCTGCATTACCTGAACCAGGCCCTGCATGAACACGCCGTAATCCACAGTTGGTTGTGGAGGGAGTACTGTGGGGACCCTGGGGTGTTGGGGCCTGCTGCTCACCCCTCTCCTCACGCCTATGCTCGTCCTCCCGAGCCTGAGCACCATGCCGACCATGGCTCGCCATAGCCTGTAAAATAATTAACTTAGTTAGAATCTAAGTTTCTTAGTCCTAACCATTTCTTAACTATCTTTAATTCATTATTATATATTTTCACATATAGATAAATTCTATAAAGACTTTGAAATACTGTGTAGATGATGGCATATTCATGTACAATTTCAACCTATGGTCTCTGATACAATCTCTGTAACGACCCTCTTTATACCAGTACGATTATACCAATCCACATCGATACAAAGGGCGCCGTCACAGTGGGACATTTACCCAACACAACACAATAGGTCGAGATGTACATACATAATAAAGAGAGAGTACAGTGGAAATAGAAAATAAATCTTATTCCATAATCATTCACATATTCCACAATCTATATAGCAATAAAGAAATAACAAGTGCCCACAATTATACAAGTCTATATGAATAACATTATGACATTGTTCACATACTAATGGAAAGTAAGCTAAACACCTAGTCTCCTCAAGAACAGCTACTCCTCGCGCTCGGACTCACTCCTCACTACGTCCTCCTCTAGCACGGGGACACCTGTCTCACCTGTATGTTAAAGCAAGTATGAATCTTCCAAAAGACCAACAAGCAACCTAAAGGCACCTCCTTACACTATCACACACATGCTATTCTTTTAAACAATGAGAGGAATATATATATTTCACATGATTCAAATCAATTAAAAAATTATACATGAACATCCTACACATGCTTTCTACACATGATGATTAACTTGATTCATGTTGTTAATCTCAATTCACATCATGTCATAAATCTAAACAATTTGATCATGGAATTATGCACATAGTAACTAACAATCCTAGCATGACATCTAACTTTTGTCTCATGCTTTTATAACACATATTCACATCTTTAGCATAAATAACTCTCATTCACATGGTTTCACATGATATCACATTCACATAACACTAACACATGTTCACATTGCACATATTCACATTTTTCACACTTTTACACTTCATTGACGTGACACATAGTCCGAACCACCATAAAGAAGGACACACATTAGCAATATAGTGACAAATCTTGGTAACTGCACAGAAGCTGGAGAAGCTCTCTCCACCCTAACCAGTGGTACTTGTCCACCTCCAGGATATCATCCTGATGCCCACAGGATATCACATACACAATGAGCCTTCCGTAGGGACTTTTCTACAGTACGGCTCCACAGCCTTCTATGGTAGCAGTGTTAATCTCGGCACATTATCACTTTAAACACAATCTTTCACTTAATCACATGATTTCATTCACTTATATGCACAATTTAATTCATTCACATGCACTTTAATAAAACATACATGCTTCAGTTTACAGAACTTACTATGAATGTTTCATAGTGGCAAATTTATTATAATCATACCTAATCATGCTGCTACACATTGAAATTTACATTATCCAAAAAAAGATACTTAACATAGCCTAATTACCCTTGTTAAAAGAAAATAGTACCCATGAAAGTCAAAATAGTATCAAATTTTAACCACAGACTTCATAAAGGAATATGTCACATGTCTAATTTTTCAGATTTTTAGCAGCTGTAAAACTATTTTTAGCAATTTAAACAGATTCCAAGCACTTTAGTAAAATATTTACCTAAACATGGTATACAGCAAAACAATCGGTTCTAACAGTTTAACACATGCAAATAGTAACCTAAGATCATGAAAATTCTATGAAATATTAACATGCAGTAAATCTATTTATTCAGATTAAACCTGTCAATTCTTGCATATTCACCATGATAGAAATTATATTAAATAAAATCATGCTAAAAAATTCGACAGAACCTCATGATATGACCTAAAGACCATACTTGACCAACCACAATTTTTACAGCATGTACAGACAACTAGAAGTTCAATAATCATAGCACAGAGTTCAAGACCACAGTTATGAAAAACCTGATGAACTTGGCAGCAAGGGCCTTGCCGTCAACATGGGTTAATGGCACAGGATGCTGCCATCAACTTAGGAACTTGGCGGCAACAAGGTTGTTGTCAACCTCCTGTCTGCAGAAAGTGCAGACCGAACTTAAATAAAAAGGAGAATTAAAAATACTCTAACCCTAGGGGACATATCTAGGGATGATACCCCTTGATTACTTGCCTGGAAATAAATCTCTAAAGGTTTAATTTATCGAAGAAGCCCTCCTCGGCCAAGCCAAGAAGGTGAGATTTACAACCCCAAATCTGGTCTTCCTACTTGTGGAATCGGTCCTCCGGAGTCGGGGAAGATTCTTCAACAGCAGAAGCACCTCCCAGTCGAGGAAGATCACCGGAAGAAGCTCTCAACCACCGGATCAAGCCTTGCAAAAGTCGTGTTTTCTCACCACAAACCCTAGCTTTTCCCTTCGAACCAAAGGACCTAATCTGGCCGAAATCACTAGGTTTTATAGGACTATGAGTCGGGGTGCGCCTAGGATTAGGTTTTCCTACTGTTGGAATGGGTTTCCTAAATGGGTTCCAGAGAAAACGCAAATGTTTTAGATCTGGAATCCCAAATGTAGTTGGAGAAGTAAATGGCCACTTTGCTGCCGTTAACATGAAGTAAACATCAATCGATCTGGATGTTTATATCCTCCGACCTTACAGACAATGGCACACATGTTGCCGTCAACCTGCCCTTAACATCAAGGGATGTTAACGTCAGCTGGTATTTCGGGCAGAACACAGAAATATCAAATAAACTACATACACAAAATAAATACGTACAATATGCACAACAATAATTAAACACTATATGCACATTTAAAAATAATATATTATATGCACAGAAATAAATAAAATATATATATATATATACATATGCACATAAGTAAATAAATACTTATAATATACACAAAATTAAATATACTTAATGTGAACAAAATTCGAGGGCCTTACATCGGCCGGGGAGCACCGCCGGCCGGGCGGCTGTAGACACTGCCGAGGGACGACACGACGTGTGGTCAGCAAAGAGGGGGGATAGATATGGGGTGAGATGAAAATGTGATCGCCAGGTACGTGAGGGTACCGAATGGAGAATGCACATGCGAAGGGGTGCGGATGGAAGGGTTGATTGCGAATAATACCTTGGAGTGTGAGAGGTTGCGCGGGGGTGTGGGTTTCTCTTCTTCTACGAGCACGACCGGCCGTGGTAGAAGGCGATTTCCATTTGATTACTCTGAAAAATAATACAAAAAAGATAAGGGGATTAGCCACATATGTAGTATACAATCCTAGATAAATGAAATGAAAAGAATGAATGGCAAGGGGAACAACCTACCGTGTGGTGGCTTTTAAACCCCTAAAAATGTGGTGTGTGTAAGCATGCATTGTGTGTGTTTGAAAGGGAGTAAGATAACGAAGGGAGCCTCGTTGGGCCCGGAGGAAGTAAATAAACAAAGAAAGGGGAGGGGTGCTTCACCAAATGTTGGATGGCGCGAAGGCACTGCCGAATGGACGTAGGAAGATGAGGAAGAACACTCCAGCCTTGTCCCGATGTACGTGGGTGATGGAGTGGGCGCCGTCTCCGAACTCCAGGGGATCGAATGGATGGCTTGAAGTACATGGTCCCCTCGGGCCGGAGGTCAAGACGAGAATTTGGCAGGGCTTCGCCGCACTGAATGGACCCCCTTCTACAAATGACCCTCGGGGGTCTATTTATAGAGGTGAAAGACTTGAATCGTGTTGGGCACAGCCGCCACGACTATGAATTGAAAATGCGTCGGGTATGAGCACCGCGATTCAAAAGTCAATTTGATGGGACAGTCACATGATGATCATAGCCCATAGCTATTTTTGGAATCGAGTTGGGTAGGACTGCCGCGACTTGAAACGCGGCGGCCTTAGCGGACGCGTTTCCAATTGGGCAATGATTCGAAGCATGGGGCTCATAAATACGCTGTCCTCAGCCGTAGGCTTTAGGGTTTGCCTTTTAAATCACGGCGACCTTGGTGGACGCGACTCTAATTCAAGCATGTGACGGAAAACGCGTCAGCTTTACCCGCCACGTTAAGGACATAGTCACGTCTAGCATACCGATGCATTAAAGAGCATAATCGCGTTGGCCATATAGGACGCATTTCAGCTGCCTTCATAAACATGTCCGCCAGGCCCGACGCGACTTGAAAATGATGCCGACGTCCTCCGGCCAGCCTTGGAAATAAAGGGGAAGCATCGGGGGGAAGAATTGGGTGATCCGAGAATGATTGGGAAACTACTCTGCAAGGCAAAAGGAGGGCCATTGTGGCATTATGGCGCAATATGAAATTTGCCCGCAGTGGAGTCAAAATCGCGTGTCTACACCGGCAAGTAACGGCTACCCCTCTCGACACCGGCGAAGATCCTCCCCCTTCTCTATATCTCTCTATATCCCCACCCCTTTGATATCCTCCCCCCCCAGCCTTCCCTCTCTCTCTCCTCTCTCTCTCTCTCTCTCGCACTGTCGCACGATAGTACCTACCCCTCAATCCTCAGTCCCTCCCTCTGTCTCTCTCTAGATCTCTCTCTATCCCCCTCTTGCGGCACCCCTCCACCCACTTGGCCTTCTCTCTCTCTCTCTCTTTCTCTCTCTCTCTCTCTCTCTCTCTCTCTCTCTCTGGCACGACAACACGCTCCCCCTCAGTCCTCACTCCCTCCTCTGTCTCTCTCTATTCCCCCCCTTTGTTGGCACCCCTCCCCGTCAGATTTTTTCTGATTTTTTTTATTTTATTTTTTTCTTTTAGATCATTAAACATCTGTTATCTGACCTCATATTTTTGAAACGGATAATATCCGTATCCGCTCTGAATCTGAACATTATCTGACTAAAATATCCGCTCCATATATGAATTTTATTCAGAGCGGATACAGATTATCTGATTAAGTATTCAGAGAGGACACTGAAAACCCATATTCGCTCTGTATCCACTCCGTTTACAGCCCTACGTGTGTCCTATTCTCACACAGCCCTTGGGATTCATGTGTATGGGAAAAGGGCGCCCTAATAAAGAACACATGTTGCTCATGTGTTGCAACTTAACCGGTGGCTGTCAACAGATGGACATCGGCTGTCGATAGCTACTGCAGTAGATTTGCCATCCAGAACTGAATTCCTCAAGCAAAGGCTGGGTTGTCGACAGGCATGTAGACAACTGCTTACTGTTGGAATTCTTAGTGGTTGTCGATAGGTGAGTCCTAGCCTGTCGACAACTGATGTTTTCTTTGGTTTTCTAAAACCTTGTTGTTGGATGGTCTTCATTGGTTGTCGACAAATGCAAGGGTGCTGTCGACAGCTACTACTTGGGGTCATCCATTCAGAAGCTTTTTGGCTTAATGTTTATTCAAGTCGTGCACTTCCTTTTTCATGTAGTCTCCTACAAGAAACAAACTTCAATTTAGATGCCATGTAGTCCTTGTGTATGTAATTTTGTCATTGTGTCATTGTGTCATCATCAAAAACATACAATCATATGAATGTTCATGCAATCACAACTCAACATTCTCCCCCTTTTTGATGATGACAAAAATACAATCATTGTCTCCCCCTTTTGACAACATTCAAAAATATAGAAAGTGCAAGAGATTATAGAAGAGGCAAGAGTTGATTTCATTCACAAGATTGTTTGTCAAACACTACATTGGCAAGCATTGCATAGAGCATTACAGTGCAAAAGATGAAAACTGTAAATGTCAACATTTCTATTTTCCCTTCAAAAAGAAATTGCACCCTATACATTTCTAAGGAGTGTCATCCCTAGGAGGAGTGGGATGACATGGACCTTGAGCACTAAAAGAAGAAATGTTGTCTAGATGCCTCTGAATGTGAGCTAGATTTTCCTCAATTGCATTCATTCTAGTGTTCACATGTTGTGTCAGCTGATCAAATTGATTGTTGATATGTTGTGTGATGGTTGTCTGGAATTGAAGCAGTTGATCAGCAAGGAATTGTCTCAAATCCTCAGATACTGGAACTTGAGGTGCATGCTGAGTATCTGGCACAGTGGGAAAATGTGGTACATCCTCAATACCACCAGAGATGTCCATGTGTTCTTGGGGTTGTTCCTCTTCACTGTCCTCTTCTTCCTCTGAATCTGAATCTTCTTCAGCTTTTTGCCCTTTTAGAGTCCTTGTGACTCTACCGTCAATCATCTTGTATCCCATCCTATGAGCAGTGGTGATGTCATAGGCACACCTTGTCTTGAGGGTGATAGTCTCACCCGTAGTAAGTGGAATGCCAACAAAGGAGATGATAGAAGTGATGGGACAAGTGTAAGGCATTGAGCGTTTGGGATTATTGTAACATTGTTTCATGATGTCAAACATGAGGTTTGGAAAATTGATTTGTTGACCTTGAAGGAAGTAGTAGAAATAATTTTTGTGGACTTCTGTGACAAGTTATCTACTACCATCCTTTGGAGCAATGAGGGTTATGAAGATGTGATGGATCATCCGATGGAGGGGTGGAAATGTGCTGGCATTCAGCTTTGCAATGGATTTTGTGGTGTAGTAGGGCTGCTGAGTAATGAGGGTATGGTACTCAGAAGGATTTAGGTGTGTGAGAAGAATATCAGCCCCCCCGTTGGGTATTTACAAGGCACTACTGAAAAGATTGGGGGTGAGTTGAAAGGTAATGCCCTTGATGGTAGAGTAGAAATCCTATTAATCTGACATCCCCAAGTTGTTGAAGAACTCAATGATAGTCATTAGGGGAATACTTCTTTTGTGACTTCAAAAAAGGAATCGTACCTTGTTTTTCGAACAGAGGTTCCATGCCATCGAACATGTCTTCAAAAGAGGGGAAGTCCACATATCTAGCTGCATGATCTTCTTGAAGACTCCACGAACCCTACATAGATCCTGGTTTTGTGGTACGTTGAGCTCTGGGTTGCAGTCTACCTTATGCTTGCTTTGTCGCTCTGCCGAAGTCCCTAGAACTGTCGCCGGCTTCTTGTGAGGATCTTCTTTGACGTGAAGCAATCATCTTCTGCTGGGTAGACATGGTGAAGATGGAGCAGAAGGAGCAGTGGAGCAGATGAATGAGAAGGAGGAAGAGAAGAAAATGATAGCAACAGAGGGAGAGGATGGAGATGGTGCGTTGAGAGAAAGAGGGGTTTGGGTTAAAATAGAAAGGAGGCAACTGTTGGAGGAAGGTGAGTGGGTGAAGAGTTGTGTGCCCAATTTTAGGGTTATTTAAAACCCTTTTGAAATGGAAACGACACATCAAAACCAGATAGAATGTGAACTGGTTCAAGTTCTGGACAGGATAGAATTCCAGTTGTCGACAGGCGCAATCCATCTATCGACAGCCACTGAGACAGATTGTGCAGAAAGGGATTTTGACAAGTATAAGTTGAGAATTACTGTTCAGAATATTTTAAGAGTGAGAATTGTGAGATACAATCATTGCAAGATGTCATAAACAATAATATTAATGTATTTCATTTTGCCCAATGGTTTGGAGATAATATTCCCAGAATCTTGGTCAATGTAACAAATAGAGTACACCTTACAAAATAGATTTTTATAAAATAACCCATTGAATAAAATTTTGTTGAAGAGTTACTTATTCCTTTGTGGTGTGATGTTCAGTTGATGCTTGAAATGAATATCCATTTTAGCATTTGGCATGAAACATGAAGAATGATCTTGATTGAATTCATGGAGGCTACACTCTATTTCAGTTTATCATGGAATTTTCTGTTGCCGGTTGACAAGAGGGGGGGTGAATGGGTCTTTTAAAAATATTTGATTAGTACCTATACTTAAAACATTCAAACAAAGACGTTCTTCGATGAAGGCTAGTAACAGTTAGTTCAAAGCGCAATCACACAAGATAAGCAACCACACAGATAGGAGATTATCCTGGTTCGGACCTCCTCTCCTTAGGAGTCCTACGTCCAGTCCCTGAGCAACAACTCAGGATTCCATTAACTAGGGTATAGTCCCCCTATGGACACTACAACACCCAGCTCAGCTGGTCTTCCTTCACACAAAGGGAAATACACCATCCTGGATACCCCACCAGGTCTTCCTTCAACACAGAAGGGAACAACAACACCCTGGAAGCTCTACCAGGTCTTCCTTCAACACAGAAGGTAACTTACAACAACAAAGGTAAGCAATAAGGACAAGCCCCTAGATCAAGCTTCAACAAGCTAAGATCTGAAGCAAGCAGGACTGAGAGTAAAAGATCTGGAAACACAGAAGACTCTCAGAACTACACGAGCTCTCTCAAGATTTTCACTACAGTGTGGAGAGCAAAGAGCAACACTGAAAGGAATGAGGTTCTTGGCTCTAGAATTCTATCATAAGATTTGAATAGCTTGTCATTCAAAAATCCTCATCATCTTCTGATCTTCTGTCTTGAATTTATATCTCCTTTTGAAATACGGCCGTTGAAGTAACCGTTGTCTCTTAGATTGGTAGACGTTAGACTACTTGACATTTGGAAACTTCAACAATCTTTTATCCAGTTGAGCACGCAAAGAGATAATGTCTTCTGGCGTCTATATGGTCCAACGTTGTATGACAGAATGTCTTTAGGACCCTGCATATATAAATGCTAGAACAGTAGACAGCTAGGCTGTTCTTGTTGTCAGTAAACGTTGATGTGAGTATTCACCAAAATAGCAATGCCAAATAGCTTGTTCTAAAAGATGTTGACAGAATATGCACGATAATGAAAAGATATCATCTGCATGCATGCAGAGATACGTTCTGTCTTCATTAAATGCACAGTAGTCAGACAGATAAAAGAAGACTTAACTATTCAACTCCTTAAGAGATAAGATAGTCTCAAGTCGATATAAACCATAAAGTCGTTGTCTACATGACTTATGAAATCGTTATGAATACCAACAAGTCATTTTAGAGAGTAAATCGTTGTATTGAATGAATAAATCATTATAGACACTTAACAAATCATTATGAAAAGCAAGTCGATGTGTTCAATGAAGAAATTGTTGTGAATACTTAACAAATCGTTATGAACTTTAATGAAATTATTGTGCGAAGCAAATCGTTATGAGCTCTAAAGAAATCGTTGCGCGAAGCAAATTGTTATGAGCTCTAAAGAAATCGTTGCGTGAAGCAAATCGTTATGAGCGCTAAAGAAATCGTTGCACGAAGCAAATCGTTATGGGCTCTAAAGAAATCGTTGCGCGAAGCAAATCGTTATGAGCTCTAAAGAAATCGTTGCGCGAGGAAAATCATTATGAGCTCTAAAGAAATCGTTGCGCGAGGCAAATCGTTAGGAGCTCTAAAGAAATCGTTGCGCGAAGCAAATCGTTATGAGCTCTAAAGAAATCGTTACGCGAAGCAAATCGTTATGATGAGCAAATCGATATGATGACTTAAGAAATCGTTGCGATGAGCAAATCATTATGATTACTTAAGAAGTCGTTGCGATGAGCAAATCGTTATGATTAGTTAAGAAGTCGTTGCGATGAGCAAATCGTTACAATGGGTAAATCGTTATGATAACTTAAGAAATCGTTGCGATGAGTAAATCGTTATGATGAGCATATCGTTATGATTACTTAAGAAATCGTTGCGATGAGCAAATCGTTACGATGGGAAAATCGTTATGATAACTTAAGAAATCATTGCGATGAACAAATCGTTATGATAACTTAAGAAATCGTTGCGATGAGCAAATCGTTATGATGGGCAAATCGTTATGATAACTTAAGAATTGTTGCGATGAGCAAATCGTTACGATGGGCAAGTTGTTATGATAAGTTAAGAAATCGTTGCGATGAGCAAATCGTTACGATGGGCAAAGTGATATACATGAAGGAATCGTTGTGACTTTCAACAGAAGTCGATGTGGACTTAATGCTTCAGAAATATAATGCTTACCAATATTAGCTTGATTGACCTTGTCCTTGGAGTATTTCCTGTACTTAAGACTTAGAAAACTTTGATAAGGTTTTGTTAATTACCAAAATACATGTATATTAAAAATTACGTGGGGACAGAATGATCATTATTTTCATGTTTCTTTGGGGTAGGTGGTAATTTAGTTTTACATACACCTTTTGATGTGAAGGTAGACATTTGTGATGCCAATACCCCCAGTTACTTAGTGTAGTTAACCATCATACCATTGTATAGAGTTGACAGTTTGAATTTTTGACGTGAAGACAAACATTTGTGATGCCAATGACCTCGGTTACTCAGTATGTGAACTATCATTGCTCTGCCTTTACCCCCCTTTTTTAATTTTTTTTTAAGAAAAAGGTAGTTTTTTTTTCTCTTTTTGATTTACACATCAAGTTCAATGAATGTTTGAGGTCAAAGGCCAATGCAGAATATTAAGTTCAAGAATATTCTTACTTATCAAACCATTTCTGAAATAAGACCATCCACAAAGGTGTTATTCAATAGAGTCATTTTAAAGAAATTAGATTCGTTTAGTGTGTTCTGGATGATACAAACCTAAACTCATTCACAGATTATTATTTCAAAATCATTGTGATTAGTTCAATGCCTTTTCTACTATGTGATTATGAAAGGTTGTAATGAAGCATAAGTTCCCAATTCTCCCCCTTTAATAAAATAATGAAAAATCACATTCAGAGTTCAACTCAGCTGAGGAGAACTCAAAAGAATGCAAGGGATCTGTTGACAAGAAGGGTGTGTGAGTCGACAAGCACTAAGACACAACAAGCAAAGAGTTCTGGGAATAGATATCTGTCGACAGCAAGATACAGACCTGTCGACAGCTGCTGAAATGATAGAATTGAATCTCTTGAAGAAGGATCATCTGTCGACAAGTTGAATGGGAGTTGTTGACAAAATAGATATGAAAGAATATCCCTCAAGCATTTCACTCAAAAGTTCTTTTGACTCACTCCCCCACAATGTATGCATGATATGAACTGATCATTCAAGCAATTCAGATATCTTTATGTCAAGCAGTTTGCACAAAAAGAGTATGTACATGGTCAAGCATACAACAACATACAATTTGTTGAAAGAGAGAAACTTTAAAAGATTGAAAATGCCACTTGAAATTTTTGAGATTTTAATTTTTCTTGATGACCTTTATGTAGAAGAAGACTATTGATACTTGGGGGAGAATATTCCTCATGCATAATGACAGTTTCCAGACAAGCCTAACTTGTCCTTCCACATTTCACCATTTGATATACCACATAGTCACTACATAAAAGGTCAATTATTCTTGAGTTTTAGCATAAAATTCATTGAATTTTGCATAAGCCAAGTTCCCTTCTCAATGATGTGAATCTATCTTCTTCCAATGGTTTTGTGAATATATCAACCACTTGTTTTTTAGTTGGAATGAAATTTAGTTCAATGTTCTTATTGGCAACCTCATCTCTCAGAAAATAATGTCTTATTTCAATGTGTTTTGTTTTTTAATGTTGAATTGGATTTTTTGAAAGATTGATGGCACTAGCAGTGTAACATAAGATAGGTGTGCATCCAATGTCAATATTGAAATCAAACAACTAACTCTTTATCCACAACACTTGAGCTAAACAGCTCCCTGCAGCAACATATTCTACTTTTACAGTGGAGAGTGCAACCGATTGTTGCTTCTTAGATGCCCACGACACTATGCAACCTTCAAGAAATTGACAATACCCACTAGTGCTTTTCCTATCAATTTTGCAACCAGCATAGTCAGCATCAGAATATGAAATGTAATCAACATTGCAACCAGCTGGGTACCATAAACCAAAATCAAACGAACCTGAGAGATATCTAAAAATCCTCTTAACTTCAAGCAAATGGCTTTCTCTAGGACTAGATTGATATCTAGCACAAAGACAAACACTGAATTGAATGTCTGGTCTACTTGCAGTAAGATATAGGAGAGAGCCAATCATACCTCTGTATTGTTTGACAACTGTCAGTTTACCTTTTTCATCATTTTCCAGTTTTACACTTGTGCTCATAGGTGTAGATGCTGGCTTGGCTTGTTCAAACTGAAACCTCTTCAGTAGCTCTTTGACAAATTTTTCTTTCTTGATGAAGAATTCATCTTCATATTGTTTAACCTGCAAGCCAAGGAAAAATTGTAACTCTCCATTAGACTCATCTCAAACTCACTGTCATGTGTTTTGAAAATTCTTCACACAGTGAAGGGATAGTGGAAGCAAAGATAATGTCATCCACATATACTTGAACAACAATTATATGATTGTGAACACATTTTGTAAAGAGAGTTTTACCCACCTTACCTTTGGAGTAGTTTTACTAATCAAAAAGTTGCTCAATCTATCATACCATGCCCTTGGTGCCTGTTTCAAACTATAAAGAGCTTTGTGCAATTTGTAAATGTAACACCCCAAAAATTTAGTAATTGTAAAATTAGAAATAAATTGAAAATGATAAATTCAATATTAGTAAAATAGCAAAAACATACGTGCCATTATCGTACATACAAAAACCAATTAGAAAATTTCATAAAAACCATAGTTCAAATCTAAATAATGCTCCATAATGACCATGAAGAAATTCGTGCAAAGGAAAATTGAATGGTCCAAGTTTAAGGCGTTTTGCGACTGAGTAATGTAATAAAGGAATAAGTTAGAAAATCATTATCACACATACTTAGATGAGTCAGAAAATTAAATAAAAATCATAGATGGACTTCAAATAATATCCTCTAATGATCCATAAAGAAATTTGGGTCAACAAAAGCCATTTGGGGTATGTTTAAGAGTTATTGTGTCTTATTATTGTAATTAAGAAATAAGTTGGAAAATCCATTATCATGTGTATAAAATATGATCATGAACCAAATTAAAATGATGGGTGGACTCCAAAAAAATATGTGGGGATAGTCCATAAAAATAAATTGGAGCAATGAATAAGTTATGACCCATGAACAAATTCATGTATGAAAATAGTAAATAAATAACTTCCGTATTATCGAAATGATAGAACTTACGTACCACTATCATACGTGAGAGAACACATCAAAAAATTCCGTAAAAATTATAAATCAACCCCAAATATTATCCCTAAGCATTCCACAAAGAAATTAGTGCAACAAAAAATTTGATTGGCCTTGTGTACGTCACAATGTGACGAATTATCGAATTAGGAAACTAAGTCAGAAACCGGTTATTTAATATAACGAACTAAAGTAAAATATACGTTTGAGGTCAAATCATGTTTATTAGGAAAATAGGGGGTCAAATAAAAAGGAAATAATATTTAAAATTCATATTAACCCAATACCTAATAGTGAAATGGGTCATTTAAGCTTAACATGAGTTAATTGGGTCATTAATCATGACCCAAGTCTAAGACCAACATGAGAGCACGAAATTGATCCCTAATACTTGCTATTTGGTGTTGGATTAGGATGGAAATAGCTTCATATGGTAGATCTAGTCATGGTAGGATTCCTACCACAAGATTTAGAAACCCCAAACTCGGAATTAAGCAAACCTAGCATTATAAAACCATCACAAGACCCCCTATGGCCGACTTTAGCATGCTACCTTCATTGCTGGACGTGGGAAGAACCCCTAGGAGCATGGAGGATGACCCTAGGGCTTGGATTCGTGAAGAGCACCTTCCCCCAAGCCACTGCATCGACCCAGAACCTACAGGGAGTTCATAGCATTCAAAGGTAGGTGTTCTCCTCAGGCCAAGATTAAAGAAACCCAATACCATCTTGTAGAGCTTCGAGTCTAGGTTCATTTGCACTTGATTTGCCAAATTTTCATGGAGTATACATGGAGTATTAGTCATTTTCCCTAAGTCGCGCACAGTTAGGGCATTTCACATTCTTCTTATTATGAACGTGATTGAGACCGAATTAGAATAAACCCCCATCATGAAAGTTATGATACTATAATTCTCGTCATGTTTCATGTTAAACGTTTTGTCTAGATATCATTAGTTAGAGTGTTATAAGCGTGGTAAGAGACCCACTGCATGATACTGCGTTTTTGGGTTGTACATGGCTTTTACGTTCTTCATGTTTTCACGAGATTTGAGACCGAATTAGGTCAAACCTCCAACATCAAAGTTCTTCTACTATTCGTTCTGGTTATCTTTGATGAAATACATTTTGTCTAAGTATCATTATATAGAGAGATATAAGCATGGCAAGAGGAACATTTGGTTTTCCTGCGTTTTCGGGTTACCCTTGTCTTCTACGTTATTCATGTTTTTCATGCGATTTGTGACCGAATTAGGTCAAACTCCCAACATCAAATATTTTCTACTAGTTGTCCTGGTCATCTTTTATGTTAACGTTTTGTCTAAATGTCATTAGATAGGGAGATATAAGCATAGTAAGAGGTTCACTGTGTTTTTCGGCATTTTTGGGCAGCGTTTGGAATCGCGTCCGCTCCAGGCGACGCGATTCCCGCACCTGGTTTCATGTCGGCTTGCACTGACGCGATTCTCTGAATCACAACCATGAGGTCGGACGTGATTCTCGCACTGACCAGTCAACCCGCGCGTGGGCCTTTGCGCCGTGTGGGAGTCTGTGCCCGGTTTGAACCGCAGCAGGATCCCCGGACGCGTTTCAAGCCATTTTCCCGCCCGATCTGTATTAATGATTATTCATGAACGTGTCGGGATGACCCGATGCAATTGACATTGAAATGCGGCCTACAAGGCCGACACGATTTTCTTGTCTTCATGTTTGGTCTGTTTGCCTGTACACCGTGCTTTGAAAAATGTCCACTGTGTACGACGCGATTCACAGACCGACCCGAGACTGTACTTTTTGGTCAGTCAATTAGCATGTTACTTTTCTTTGTCTATCAGCATGTTGTTTAGAGTTACATTGTGTGCATAGACCTAAAAGCAATCAACCAAATGAAAAACAGTAATGATATGAATATGATTCTAATTTGTAACATGTGATTTATGCTCATTGATTATTACCTTGTGATCTAGCTTGATGTAAATTTGACATGATAAGAATATGATATGAATGTATGAATGAACACATGGTAGCGTAGACTTGTTTAGTTAAAGTGTTTCATCATGATTTGTACATGAGTTTCCTTAAGTTATATGCTTTCTGATGTTTCAATTATTTGTTCATATTGCATACATGTTAGGAAAGATCCGTGACACGTCACTTACATATTTGCACGATTAGGCACACCCTTATTGGGGAATTGGGAGCTCTCTACCGATCATTCCGAATTGGCAAGACTAGAGATCTTTTCCTTAAGACCTCCGTAAGTCTCCGTTCTCTATGGATTCCCACATAGAGACCGAGCTGCTTGTACCATGAAGTATCCTGGAGTTAGAGAGCACTTGTTCCGTGTATGATCTGTCATTAGTCATCCTCATGTCAAGACATTAATGAAATTATGAAACATAAGATACGTCGTTATACTGCCCAATTGATCTCTTGAGCTATTGTCATACCTTGACTCTATGAATGATCATGTCCCTATTACTATGAGCTTGTCATTGAAACTCTGTGGCCATAATATGAATATGTTTGTTCGGCACAATATGGGACTTCGGTCCATTTGACCAATGCCTGTGCAATAGGGGCCCTGTCTGGTCCTGGGGAGGAGCGCCCCAACGTAGTTATTAACCGTGGGAGTATGGACTTTTGGTGCTTGGCATAGCACAACGAATACGCAAGATTTGTGTGAATGTGCCTTCGTTCGATATGATATGATATGATATGTTTGATATGATATGTCTGTTCATGTGAATAAATGATATCTGTGTGAATATGGCCAATTCATTTTGATATGATTCTACTCTTGAAGTACCTGTCCAATGTATATGCAACTCGATATTTGATATGCTATGACATCCGTTCTATTCCGCTATTCAACTTGTTAGAAAAGCATGCATTGTCAACATGTTCATGTGCATATCTTGCCAATTTAAAATGTTAATCATGTATATTAGTGCCCGCACAATATTGAGATGTAAATCCTACTGATCTAGTTAGCTCACCCCTATGATCCTGTCCTTTCCAGGTAGTGATGAAGAACCAGAGGAGTCAGATGGGGTAGGGCAAGAGTGATGAGCACCCGCCATTGAGAAGATGAAGTATTAGGAATAGAAATGTGAATAGTCTATGAGAAATATTTTTATTTGAATAATGGGCCCTTTAGTTGGCTCGATTGATGTAAGGTTTTTAATTAGTTGAATGAATGGAATAAGGAGTACTTTCATGACAATATTATAGTTTCCACTGTGTTATTCTATTCAATTGTGACTCTGCGCTATTCAACTGTGATACGTCTTTTTGTATCATTCACGTACCCCGATATTTATTCTGTTGCTAAATATCGGGGCATGATAGTTGGTATCAGAGCCTGAACTTTAGAGTCCAATGGAATAGGAATATGAAATGAAACTAGATCACACGAGTCAAAATCTGTCATACCTAATGTGAGCTTGGGTAGAGCCATGGGAATAGAAGTCACATGTGATATATTTAGATGGCTAACTCATAGTACTATCTTGAAGGTACTCATTACCTCAATGGCCACTGAACGTGCCCAGGCTAGAAACATGCAACAAACATTACAGAACTTGACTCAGGCTATCCTGCAAGCCACCCAGGGTGGAAGTAACTACGGAGCCAGTGATCTCCATCGGAATTTTTGAAGTATGGATCCGCCTAGGTTGAAAGGAGTACTGACCTGGATGTTGCTGAACACTAGGTTAAGGAAATTGAAAGGATATTCAGGGTCATGCAATGCACGGACCAAAACAAAGTACTGCTGGCGACTTTCCAATTGGAAAAGGATGTCAGGGCTTTCCTTAAGTCCTAGGCAATCAGGAATGATAGGATAAGTCTCATTAGAACCCTCAACTTGTGTCAAGAACTCTATACCTACCTGGTGAGATTGGGTAGAAATATGGGCTAAGTCCAAAATCTTATTTAGTAACTACATATTGTAAGATTACAAGGTATTACCAAGGAGTAAAGAAGACTGACAGTGTGATAATTTATTTTTAAAGGAACTTAAATAAACAGCAATGGAGGATATGCCTACGCCATCTATGGACGGACAGAGATCGGTCGAAAGATTAACCAAAGCACTATGACAAGCTGGTCAACTGTTAGAGGATGCCCTAATAATGGCTAAGGGAGATATAAATGGAAAGGAATGGTCTATGGATGACAAACGAGTTGGCGAAACTAATAAGAAAGAACAAATTAGAACCAAAGGAAACTCCAAACCTATAGCCAGAGAGAAACGGCCCAACAACAGTAACTGATTGCACAAGATAAAGAAGTGCAAGAAGTGGAAGAAGAAACTAGTTTCCGCTCTTGTAGAAAGATGCTAGCATTGCAACAAAATAAATCATCGGTCCGAGGAGTGCTGGAAATTTTAGGACAAATGTTTCCGTTATGGCAGCCAAGACCACAAAGTTAAGGATTGCCCTAATGTGAAATCAAGCTCAGGGAATAAATGGCAGAACAAACCAAGGAAGGAGGTATGAGAGAGGTATCTTTCTAACTCGCTTTTGATTGACCGTAAAGTTACATCATCAATCAATCATTATTATATTATGAGCAATTCACAAATAGATTCTCCGTAAGGACAGTTTATAAACACATGTGAATTTAGGGACCAAATTCTTTTAAGTGGGGGAGGATGTAACACCCCGAAAATTTAGTAATTGGAAAATTAGAAATAAATTGAAAACGATAAATTCAATATTAGTGAAATAGCAAAAACATACGTGCCATTCTCGTACATACAAAAACCCATTAGAAAATTTCATAAAAACCATAGTTCAACTCTAAATAATGCTCCCTAATGACCCATGAAGAAATTCGTGAAAAGAAAAATTGGATGGTCCAAGTTTAAGGCATTTTGCGACTGAGTATCGTAATCAGGGAATAAGTCAGAAAATCATTATCACACATACTTAGATGAGTCAGAAAATTAAATAAAAATCATAGATGGACTTCAAATAATATCCTCTAATGATCCATAAATAAAATTGGGTCAATAAAAGTCATTTGGGGTATGTTTAAGAGTTATTGTGACTTATTATCGTAATTAAGAAATAAGTTGGAAATCCATTATCATGTGTATGAAATATGATCATGAACCAAATTAAAATAATGGGTGGACTCCAAACAATATGTGGGGATAGTCCATAAAAATAAATTGGACCAATGGAAACTTATGACCCATGAACAAATTCAAGTATGAAAATAGTAAATAAATAACTTCCGTATTATCGAAATGATAGAACTTACGTACCACTATCATATGTGAGAGAACACATCGAAAAATTCCATAAAATTTATAAATCAACCCCAAATATTATCCCTAAGCGTTCCACAAACAAATTCATGCAACGAAAAAATCTGATTGGCCTTGTGTACGTCACAATGTGACGAATTATCGAATTAGGAAACTAAGCCGGAAACTGGTTATTTATATAACGAAATAAAGTAAAATATACGTTTGAGGTCAAATCATGTTTATTGGGAAAATAGGGGGTTAAATAAAAAGGAAAAATATTTAAAATTCGTATTAACCCAATACCTAATAGTAAAATGGGTCATTTAAGCTTAAACATGAGTTAATTATGTCATTAATCATGACCAAATCTAAGCCCAACATGAGAGCACGAAATTGCTCCCTACTACTTGCTATTTGGTGTTGAATTAGGATGGAAATAGCTTCATATGGTAGTTCTCGTCATGGTAGGATTCCTACCACAAGATTTAGAAACCCCAAACTTGGAATTAAGCAAACCTAGCATTATAAAACCATCACAAGACCCCCTATGGCCGACTTTAGCATTCTACCTTCATTGCTGGATGTGGGAAGAACACCCAGGACAAGGAGGATGACCCTAGGGCTTGCATTCGTGAAGAGCACCTTCCCCCAAGCTACTGCATCGACCCAGATCTTGTAGGGCGTTCATAGCATTCAAAGGTAGGTGTTCTCAGGCCAAAATTAAAGAAACCCAATATCATCTAGTAGAGCTTCGAGTCTAGGTTCATTTGCACTTGGTTTTCCTAATTTTCATGGAGTATACATGGAGTACTAGTTGTTTTCCTTAAGTCGCGCACAGTTAGGGCATTTCACATTTTTCTTATTATGCACGTGATTTGAGACCAAATTAGACTAAGCCCCCATCATGAAAGTTATGATACTAGTAGTTCTCGTCATGTTTCATGTTAAACATTTTGTCTAGATGTCATTAGTTAGAGAGTTATAAGCGTGGAAATAGAGCCACTACATAATACTGCATTTTTGGTTGTACATTTTTTTTTTTTAATCAAAGAGGTCACAGAGTCAGCAACCAGCTAAGTGCACTACTCCCCAGAGAGGAGTAATGTTCTCACTCCACTGGTGGACCACCACTGTGCCTTATTATTTAATAATAAAACTGCTAGTACAAAAACACTGGGGCATACCCCTGTCAAATGTCCTGAAGAAAAGATAAAGCAGAGGCAGTTCAGCCCAATCTAACACTCCTAAGGCCTGATCTATCTAGAACAGCCGCCCCTCTACAAGAAAGCGGAATATCAGCCCCTCAAAAAACATTGTTGCACATGGTGATAACCGCGTGATTAGCCAACCCATCGGCAACTTGATTGGCCTCCCTGTAGACATGTGATACACTAGTGGCCTGGTCATGCATGTGCTTAAGAATCACACGCCACCATCTTAACGTCGACCAAGAATAACAAGTATGGTGCTCCAAAGAGGTAACCAAAGTAAGCGAATCTGAATATATCGCAGATAGCCGAACCCCCAAGGAAGAAGCAATACGAAGGCCATCACAAAGTGCACGCGTCTCAGCAAGAAGACTGTGGCCCTCCCCATAAAAGAAAGCAAAGGAGACTAATGGGGCACCTGCACTGTCACGTATACAGCCGCCGCCACCACACATGCCCGGATTTCCTTTAGACGCACCATCTACATTGAGGCAATAGTTAGATAAAGGAGGAATCCAGCGAACAAACCTCAACTGCTTGTTCTTGATATTAGGGGTGAATCCATAAGACAAAAGGACACTTAGATGACAGCTAGATGGCGTGGCACTAAAGCTCTGACTGGACAAGGCAGATTCGATGTGAAACTTGATACGTCTGACCATATCCTGCACCCGAGTTTGCTTACCATCAAACCTGGCGGAACACCTGCTTATCCACAGCTCCCACATAATCAGGAGTAGACCGTATAAGGCAATGAAGCTAGTAGCTGTATTCATATTGGAGTAAAGGAGAATCTTCCAAATTCTAACTGTAATGTTTAGATGAAGATAGATATCATCACTCAGTAGAGGCACCAGCCACCTCCACAAGCTCTGCGCCGGTGCACTGTGGATAAACACATGATTAAGATCCTCCACCTGATGTGAATCACAACACGAACACCTAGAGGCTATTTGTATACCACAGTCCATGATTGTTTGATCCACTGGGACAGCTCGATGAAGCAGCTTCCAACAAAATAAGGATGCTCTGGGTAAGAAGGCAGAGTGCCATAATTTCCGAATAGGAGGACGATAGATGCCTGGAGAGCGCACCAATTCATAGGCGGATTTGGTGGAAAATAATCCGTTGGGGCTGACCGCCCAGAAGACAGCATCCTCATCAGCAGACAAGTTGATATTCTGCAAATGGATCTCCGGAATTACTGATCTCATTGGATGTTGAATATCCTGAACCACCTCCTGCAAAGAAAAGTTACCTGGAACAACAACGTCTGGAAACACATCAGCCAGTGGTTGGTGGTCGAACCATGCATCCTTCCAGATATAATACTGTTACCATTACCATGCACCCATCGAGTATTTGCATGAATAAAAGCTAGGGCGGTCTTACAAATCTGGACGGGCATGCCTGGGAGCTTATCAAAGGAACGAAAACGCCGCCTAGAGTACAATGGCCAGACCGAATCGCCATGCATAATATGCCAAAACTGTTTGATAACAAGTGCCAACTGTACGGACTGCATGTTACGTACTCCCAGTCCACCTTCAACCTTTGGACGTTGGATACATTGCCATGCAACCCAGTGCCTCCTTCTAACTCTGTCAGACCCATTCCAAAAGAAGCAAGCAGAAGACCTCTTAATAAAGGAAATAACAGTATGAGGAATGCAAGAGGTGGCAGCTAAATAAACAGGGACTGATGAGATAACCGAGTTGATGAGGGTAACCCGCCCCGCTTGAGATAGGAATTTAGATTTCCAACTGCCGAACTTGGAACTCACTTTGTCCATTAAAGATTTATAGTCCGCCACCAAGGACCGACCAGGATGAAGCGGAACTCCCAGGTAGAACAACGGACCAGATTGCCGCCTGTAACCCGTGATATCCACCAGTCTTTGAACAGAATGGGCCGAAGCTCTATCACCAACCATAACGGAGCTTTTGTGTTGATTAATAACCTGGCCAGAGGAAGACGAATACTGCCCCAAGAAAGACACAAACCGCCTCACATTTTGGTAGCAACCATTCAAGAAAACTAGAGTATCATCCGCATACAGAAGATGGGAGGGAGCGGGACAGCCTTTTGGGCCCGCGTAGGGAGTTAACCACCCACTAGAGACTAACTGTTTCAGACCTCGACTGAGAACTTCTTCCATAATAACAAAAAGAGCTGGGGCAATAGGGTCACCTTGACGGAGACCACGAGTAGATTTGAAATAACCAGCAGGCGCTCCATTAACCCACACCGAGAACCAACAATTGGATACCAGCATACCAATGTAAGAAACAAATCTGGAGGAGAAGCCAATTTTCTTAAGCACCGCAAATAGAAAATCCCATTCCACACTATCATAGGCCTTACGAATATCAAGTTTGAAGATAGTGTTCCCTCCTCGGACTTTACGACCAATGTCACGAACCAACTGTCTAGCAAGAGCAATATTATTCGTGATAATCCTGCCCTTCACAAAGGCCCACTACTCTTCAGAAATAATTTTTGGCAGGATAGTCACCAACCGGTCACATATAATCCTGGAGACATTTTGTAAATAAAATTGCAAAGACTAATAGGCCTGTAGTCATTGAAAGTCTCCGGGTGAGCCACCTTTGGAATGAGCGCAAAGGGATGACGTAATGCCCGAGGGAAAGAGTGACCTTGAAAGAAACCTGCCACAGCTGCATGAACATCAGTGTTAACAATATCCCAACAAGATGTGAAAAAGGTACCTGAGAAGCCATCCGGGCCAGGAGAACTGTTCCCATTCATAGAAAAACCACATTTTTAACTTCATCCATGTTGGGTACCGCACACAGAATAGCATTATCTTCATCCGAGACAAGCGCTGGGATGACTTGAAGTAACGAGGGATCCATAGTGTGAGGAGCACTAGATAAAATCTCCTCAAAATACCGACTTGCTTCCTGTTGAAGGACCTCCTGATCCTCACACCAAGTTCCATTGATCTTCAGCCTATGGATGTAGTTTCGCCTTCTATTGCCTTGAACTACCTTATGGAAAAAGGATGAGTTTCTATCTCCATTTTCCAGCCAATTCATTCTAGCTTTTTGTGCCCAAAATATGTCCAGATTTTTTATAGCTCTCTTCAGGTTAGCAGAAGCCAGCCCAAGAGCACATCGATTTACATCAGACGGATTAACATCAAAGGAATCCTGCGCCTCTTGGAAGGCGCCTTCCAGCAGCTCCACGTTGCTATCAACATTGCCATAGGTAGAGATGTTCCACTGTCTAAGGGCCTGTTTGACAGATTTGAGTTTTATAGATAACATAGTGAAAGGATTAGGATGCCAAATAGAAACATTAGTCCACGCCCTCTGCACTGTATCAAGGTAGGTATCATGGCTAATCCACATGGCCTGAAAGATAAATCTTGCAGGGACTCTTTGCACAGGAATTAAAGATAACAGGAGAGGAGAGTGATCAGAATTCAATCTGGGTAAATGCCGCACCAAGAATCCCTTGAAAACATCTTCAAAAGGGCTATTAACCAGGAAGCGATCAAGGCGAGCCTTGACAGATGCCAAACCAGACCTGTTGTTAGACCAGTGAAGTTGGATCCCACATAACTAGCATCTAAGAGAACATGCTTTAATAAACGCATTGAAGTCTAGCAGCATGCAAATTGCCAAATCGGCCACCCACTTTTTCTGTTGAATTTAGGATGCAGTTAAAATCCCCACCCACCATCCATGGCACCATACAGTGTCAGCGATCTGAATGATATCATCAAACAGACATCTTCTCAAGGAGGCACTACAGCTAGCATACACCACAGTAATCATCAAATTATCATTAGCCATCAAGAAAGTAATTGTTGATCCGAGGAAGATATCACATGCATAGAGATGTTACGCCAGAGGACCCAGATTTTAGACGACTCACCCATATTGCCAGCATGATTATCCATCTTAAGACTTCTAGATAGGACATGAATATGGGTTAAAGAAACCATGGGCTCAGCAATGACCACAAGATCCACATTGTATTTACGAACCAGCCGACGGAGAGAACTTCTAGAGGCAGAATTAGATATACCCCTAGCATTCCAGTAGATCATAGAAATATTATTCATGAAGAAGTATAACCAGACGAGACCCCTTTAACTCGTGCCCGGGACCGAGTCCAAGGCCCTATCAATGCTGTTTGGAAGCCGTCGGAGCAGAAGTAGACATAAACATATTCTCAGCCTCAGCATTGGTCACAATCTCCTGGAGATCCTCACTAACCGATAAGAAAAGGACCGAAGCGTCCGGTAGATCCGCCTCCTGACAGTCCGAAGTCGACAAGGAAATATCCTGAACAGAAACCCTAGAATCAGGAGGAGGCGCATGAGAAACTCCTCTGAGCGGGGAAGAAGATAGGACTATTGGATCTGCCCAGAGCTGGTTTGTATCAACGACCACTGGAACATAATCCACCATGGGAACGGTAGGAAGCTGCACCACCTCCTGGGGTTGCACCAGGTGCAGTGGAGAGAACACTGGATCGCCATGCGACGGGGACGCACTCCCAGTTGCACCAGGAGGCGATCTCTTCTCTGCCACCGGCACCAAGGTCGTTGGAGCCGGACTAGCACCCTCCCTAATAACCTGAGGAGTTCGCTCCCCAGCCGTGTGAGAGCACTGCTCCACGACCGGCGGCAAAACCTGATCCTCCACCAAAGGCTCCTCCATGGCCGCCCCATGCAGAATAACAGGAACTTTTGGACGCCAAGACTGCATGACCTTAGGTTTCTCTATCAGGGACGTATCATCCACAGCGGGCGAGACGACGGCTCTGCCGATATGATCTACTTCTGCTTTTTATGGCAGGAAGAAACAGCATGCCCAAGCTTGTGGCAGAAGGAGCATACTTCCGGAACTCTATAGTATCTAATGTTTTTCCAGAAACCATCAGTTCCACACCCAATCCATATTCTCTCCGGTCGTGGTTTAAGTATGTCCAGTTCTACGCAAACGAAGGCTTCGTTCGTCCTAGTCAAAGCCTGGGTAGGCTCATGAACCCGAAGGACCGGGCCTAAGTTACCAGCAATGGACCTCAAAAAATCCTCAGAATAGTAGTTAACAGGGAGCATGGGGAAGCCGACCCAGATGGGAACAACAGTAGGGTCTCCATTAAAATCAAAAATGGTTCCCACTTGAAGAATCGATACAGAAGTCCCTTAATATATAAGCTTCGTCGTAATATCACTTTGATGTAGTCTTCCTCGAAATCAAACCGCAACAGAAGATGATTATGATTAAGCACACTGATAATAAAATCACCTTTAAGCAGCAGCCGTAGGGAGATGCAGGATTTGAACTCCGGGATGGAGCAACGCCCATACGAACAACGAACAATCAAAGAGAGCCGAAGGGAACCAAAGAGTTACGTACTTCTTCCTGGGAAAAAAAACAGCAGGTTCTCCCGAGTCGGTAAAAGCTGGTGGCTTTACCCCGAAGGGAATCGAAGGCATGGGCTTTGAAGCAGCAATAATCTGGGCATAAGATGGTTTCCTCGTTGATGCATCGGCACCAGTCGTCGACGTGCCCTCCACTGCGGCGTCCATGCAGCACCCCGCCAGCCCCTAGGATCGGCGGCCAGCGAGGGAGGGGACCAGGGGAAACCGCAAACCCAGAGCTTCTCTCTCTAGATTCTAGAGAGAGAGAGATCATATTCCCTTGGAAGCAATCAATTTGGTTGTACTCTTCATGTTTTCACAAGATTTGAGACCAATAAGGTCAAACCTCAACATAAAAGCTTTTTTACTAGTTGTTCTGGTTATCTTTGATGTTAAACCTTTTGTCTAAATATCATTATATAGAGAGATATAAGCATGGCAAAGGGAGGAGTTGGTTTTCCTATGTTTTCTGGTTACCCTTGTCTTCTATGTTATTCATGTGTTTCATGAGATTCGAGACCGAATTAGGTCAAACTCCCAACATCAAAGTTTTTCTACTAGTTGTCCTGCTCATCTTTTAAGTTAAATGTTTTCTCTAAATGTTACTAGATAGGGAGATATAAGCATAGTAAGAGGTTCACTATGTTTTCTGGCATTTTTGGGCAGCGTTTGGAATCGCGTCCGCTCTAGGCGACGCGATTCCCGCACCTGGTTTCACGTCGGCTTGTGCTAACGTGATTCTCTGAATCATGACTGTGAGGTCGGACGTGATTCTCGCGCTGACCAGTCAACCCGCGCGTGGGCCTTCGCGCCGCGTGGGAGTCTGTGCCCGGTCTGAACCGCGGAGGGATCCCCGGACGTGTTTCAAGCCATTTTCCCGCCCGATCTGTATTTAATGATTATTCATGAACGTGTCGGGATGACCCGATGTGATTCACGTTGAAAGGCAGCCTACAAGGCCGACGCGATTTTCTTGTCTTCACGTTTGGTCTGTTTACTTGTACACCGTGCTTTGAAAAATGTCCACTGTGTAGGATGCGATTCACAGACCGACTCGAGACTGTACTTTTTGGTCAGTCAGTTAGCATGTTAGTTTTCTTGTCTGTCAACATGTTGTTTAGAGTTACATTGTGTGCATAGACCTAAAAGCAATCAACCAAATGAAAAACGGTAATGATATGAATATGATTCTAATTTGTAACATGTGATTTATGCTCATTGATTATTACCTTATGATCTAGCTTGATGTAAATTTGACATGATATGAATGTATGAATGAACACATGGTAGCGTAGACTTGTTTAGTTAAGTGTTTCATCATCATTTGTACACGAGTTTCCTTAAGTTATATGCTTTCCGATGTTTCAATTATTTGTTCATATTGCATACATGTTAGAATGATCGTGACACGTCACTTACACATTTGCACGATTAGGCACTTTCTGGGGAATTGGGGGCTCTCTGTCGATCATTCCGAATCGGCAAGACTAGAGATCTTTTCCTTAAGACCTCCGTAAGTCTCCGTTCTCTATGGATTCCCACATAGAGACCGAGCTGGTTGTACCATGAAGTACCCTGGAGTTAGAGAGCACTTGTTCCGTGTACGATCTGTCATTAGTCATCCTCATGTCAAGACACTAATGAAATTATGAAACATAAGATACGTCGTTATACTGCCCAATTGATCTCTTGAGCTATTGTCATACCTTGACTATATGAATGATCATGTCCCTATTACTATGAGCTTGTTATTGAAACTCTATGGCCATAATATGAATATGTTTGTTCGGCACAATATGAGACTTCGGTCCATTTGACCAATGCCGATGCAATAGGGGCCATGTCTTGTCCTAGGGAGGAGCGCCCCAACGTACTTATAACCGCGGGAGTAGACTTTTAGTGCTTGGCATAGCACAAGGAATACGCAAGATTTTTGTGAATGTGCCTTCGTTCGATATGATATGATATGATACGTCTGTTCATGTGAATAAATGATATCTGTGTGAAATGGCCAATTCATTTTGATATGATTCTACTCTTGAAGTACCTGTCCATTGTATATACAACTCGATATTTGATTTGATATGATATTTGTTCTATTCTGCTATTCAACTTGTTAGAAAAGCATGCATTGTCATCATGTTCATGTGCATATCTTGCCTATTTAAAATGTAATCATGTATATTAGTGCCCGCACAATAATGAGATGTAAATCCTACTGAGCTAGTTCGCTCACCCCTATCATCCGGTCCTTTTTAGGTAGTGATGAGGAACCAGAGGAGTCGTGTAATAATGTGAGGCCCATTAGTGTTGTGTGTTTGGGTCCAGGGGGGTGACGTCAACTTTGTGTTGGCGGCCATGGGTTGCCGTTAACATGTTTTGGCGTCCATCGATGTGGACGTCTAGCGTTTATTTTAATGGGTTTTATTGCTTGAACTTGGTGTCGAGCGATGTGGACGCCTAGTTGTGGCGGTTTTGGTTAGCGGCGCAGGGGTTGACGTTAACCTGAGGCGTCTGTGTTTTTAGGTAAACCCGAGCCTTCTTCTTTCCCCATTTTCTCCTCTCCTCTTCCCCCGCCTGTCTTCTAGTGCTTCTTCACTACTTCCGATGGTTGACGGGAGCACGTGGGAAGGCCGTGATGCGCGCGGTAGCGGCAGATCGGGCGGGGAATGACGGATTGGAGGGTGGTGTTCGCGGGAAGCTCCTGGGGGTTTCGGCGCGATTTGAAGTTCTTTAGGAGTTTATTTGCGTTTTTGAGGTAGGATTGGACCCCTTGACTCTCTTGTTTGAATTGTTATGCTTCGTTTGCACAGATTACTTGTTAATTGTGTGTTTTGGGAAAAAGGTTTACCATGCTGGGAAATTGGGTGGTTTGATCGATCCAAGTATTAGATCTTGCTTTTCTGGTTTAATTATGGTATATAGATGTAAGGGGAAGTGTTCCCCTTGTTTTTCTATTGTATTTATGGCTAGATTGCCTGTGCAATCAGCCTAGGGCCATTTTGTGTGTTCTGGCGGGTTCTGCGTGAAGATCTTGGCGTCAACATCGGTTGACGCAGAGTTCTTCGTTGGGAGATTAACGGCTGGGTATCTAGCCGTTGATTGTGGGTAAACGGCCAAGTGGTGGTCGCTTACTTGGTGTTGACGGCAAGGGACATTGTCGTCTATATCCTTTGGACGGCAATCGATGTCGCCGCCAACCTGTGCATGTACACAGTGTGTTTTAATGGTATTCTTGTTATAAGTGTTGCGGTGTATTAACACTGTGGTGCTCTTAGAGCACAGGGCTTTTGAGGTAAGTTTACCGGCTATGTAGTTGTGAAATATCACAGGGTTTTGATGTGGTGCAAGTGGTTTGTATATGCATGGCACATCGTACGTTATCATGTTTATTATATATTAATTATTGTGGTGTTGTGGCGATGAGGTTCACGTCTGAACTGAGTCTTGATCTTCTAGAATCTTTCATAGATTATTCTGGATGAATAATTAGTAAAATATAAGTGTGATTATTATATGATTATCGTGGTCAATGTTTAGTGTAACCTTCACTGTCACTTTGTGACCAATGATAGGTCGTGGTATTATTATTAATGTGGTTTATGTATTGATTGTGTAGGTTAGCTTGTAAGTCACAGGGTGACTGGAACAAGCTATTCCTAACATATGTACCGTGATCGGTAACAGAAAGTGTTTGTATATATATCGTGGTTTGAGCTTGCCGAGTGTGGCGGTCCGGCGCCAATTCCGGAATGCCTCTCTAGTCGGGTACCCCAGGTTCTTTGTGAGCCAGGCACGTGTGTTTGTTGTGCTCGGGGTTTGTCCCGGTACAGTGTGGGACCGTTGAGGTCTGTGTCGTCTTCCTGGACACCCTCACTCCTGTGTTTGAGTTATACGTCCGGTTGAGGGAAAGACGACAGTAGGGCAGCGACTTGTGTTGGTGGGTGTGCAGTCTCTTGTAGCGCGCTCGTAGTTGGGGGTTCGGACACCAGTAGTCGACACTGGTCCCCAGCTAGTCCTGTTTTCCAGTGCCTCACTTTAGGGTGCTCCGGCCAGAGACCCTAGAGGTGCCAGGCATGGACCTACAGTTGTGTGTCTGCAGGTGTGGTGTTGGTTGGTCTCCCCAGTTGTTTGACTTGTTCTCGTGGAGCGGCAGTTGGACCTTTCATCTGGACTGCGAGGCTGAGAGGTTGTTCTTGTGTTGTGTTGTCCGGGTGGATACTGGCCTGATCAGCCAATAGTCCATTCTCGTGTGGTGGCGTCGTTCCTTTCCGACTCGTGCTTTGCTACTTGTCGTGGTTTGTGAGTTAGTGACTCACAGTCGAGGTTTGACTCGTTCGAGGTGTGCCCTGGTGTTGGCACAGTTGTGACTATGGTTGTAGCTTGTGGTGTGCCCGAGGGGTGGCACAGTTTTGATTATAGTTGGTGAATATTGACTCACCAAATGTGGTTTAGTTTGCTATGGTGTGCCCTGTTACGGCACAGGTTTACTTGCGGTTTCCGTGCTGGTGGCTTGTGGTAATATGTACCTGTACCCTGTGTGGGTAATGGTTTGTGGTGATATGTCATTATACCAGTCTTTCTGGTGTTGATGTGGAACTGTGTTTCGTGGAGGTCGTGTGGTGTGATCTTCCACTCAATGTGTTTTACCTTCCTCGAGTAAACTACCGTATATGGTTTTCATGTGTGATGGATTGGCCTACTGTAGCCGATCATGTTACTTGGTATGTGTGGCTATCGACATATTGTGGTTTGGGCATAAAGGGCCAGCTTTTGGTTATCAGTCCTATTACCCACGTACTTGAGATTTGCCTGTGAAGCTTATAGCCTAGGCAGTGATTTGCTTGTGCGGTTTATAGCTTTAATGATTAGTTGTGACTATGGTGTGCCTGTGAGGCTTGCGACCTAGGCATTTCAGTTGTTGAGCGGACTAGCCTGTGGTTCCTTTTTCTTTATAAGGAATATGCTTTTGTTTATCAATTACTGTTTAAAGTGTTATTTAAATATAAATGTTCTGAGCATGAAATGGTTTGGCTATTGGTGCTGCCAGTGAGACCCATTGGGGTTGAGGTGTCCGTGGTTACGGTGTTGTTTTGGGTAGCCCCTACTGAGCCAGTGACTTGTTGAGGTTCACTCCCCTACAGTTCTTTTCAGGGCTTGCCGAGTGTTGGCTTGCAGCGGCGTTGTGTCAGACTTGTATCACCAGCAGTTGTGTAGTAGTCAGTGTTGTGTGAGCTTGTGCTCCCTCGGGGTATGCCCCAGGTAGTTGTACTTTTTAATTGGACATGTATTAATGTAATGGGACAGTTGTTAATTGTTATATGCAGGTATGAGCACATGTACTTTCTTGTGTCTTATACTGTTGTGGTTTGTCTTTTTTATCTTACTGGACACTTCTGTGAGCTATCCCTTGCGAGACTTCGGTCCGTTCGCGGGAGGCGGATCTGGATATGGAGCCTTAATGGCATAAAAACCCTAGTCCGTCAAGTCGGATGGGGCAAGGCAAGAGTGATGAGCACCCGACATTGAGAAGATGAAGTATTAGGAATAGAAATATTAATAGTCTATGAGAAACATTTTTATTTGAATAATGGGCCCTTTGGTTGGCTCGATTGATGTAAGTTTTTAATTGGTTGAATGAATGGAATAAGGAGTACATTCATGACAATATTATAGTTTCCACTGTGTTATTCTATTCAATTGTGACTCTACCCTATTCAACTGTGATATGTCTATTTGTATCGTTCACGCACCCCGGTATTTATTCCGCTGCTAAATATCGGGGCGTGACAGTAAACGTGGTTAGGTTTATCAGGAATTTCAAATCTAGGTGGTTGTGAAACAAAAACTTCTTCTTTGATGTAACCATTTAGAAAGGCAGTTTTGACATCCATTTGAAATAGTTTGAATTTGTTGGAACATGCATATGCTAACAAAATTCTTACTGCCTCTAGCCTAGCTACTGGTGCATAGGATTCTTCAAAATCTACCCCAAATTCTTAATTGTACCCTTTTGCAACCAATCTAGCTTTATTCCTTACAACTTTTCCTTCTTCATTTAGTTTATCCTAAACACCCACCTTATTCCAATTATTGAGATTTCTTGGGTTTTAAGGACTAAGCTCCATACATTGTTCCTTTGAAATTGACTAAGTTCTTCATGCATGGCATCTATCCAAGAGTTATCTTTTAGAGCTTCTTCAATGTTTTTGGGTTCCACTTGAGAAATAAATGCTAAATGATCTTGTTCAACAATATTTCTAAAATGTGATCTAGTTTGAATTCTATCATTCACATTTCCAATGACATTTTCAAGTGGGTGATCTTTTAAATACTTGACATTTGGTATTGTTGATTCACGCTGTTGATTTTCGTTAGGTCTGTCGACAGCCTCTGTTTGGTCTGTCGACAAGTTCTTGTCAGCTTTTTCTTCAAGTATTTCTCATTCTTCTTCATCATACCTACAAACATTTGAATCATCAGTTTTTGCATGAATCTCATCAAGACAACATGTGGGTCTCTTCCACAGTTTTCTTTTTGGTGTTAAACATTCTATAGGCCATAGAGTGTTCCGAATATCCTAAGAAAACTCCTGGATCACTTTTATCTTTGTAACGACCCTTCTTATACTGGTACAATTATACCAACCCACGTCGATATAGAGAGTGTTGCTACATTGGGACATTTACCCAACTCATTCAATAGGCTGAGACGTACACAAATATAAACATATAACAGCGGAATAGATAGAACTGAATATAAACATTTTATTCCAACATCCACATTTTACTCACAGTCCATATAGAACAAAAAGAGTCTAAACATTTCATAGCTGAGAAATTAAAACAATTTACATTGTCCAGAATTCAATACATAACGTTCTTTATTACATACTATGAAAAGAAAGTACAATATCACTAATCTCCACAAAGGTCTCCTACTCACACTCCGAGTACTTCTGACTGTCTCCTCGAAAGAAGTACAGATACCTGCACTTGTACGCCGAAGCAAGAGTGAGTCTAAAAAACTCAGCAAGCAAATCCATACACATCATGCATACATACATCACATGGACAATTTACATTTCAAAAAAAAAACAACTAATACATAAACTTGGTTTGAACAATCTTTAGAAGCCTAAACATGGTAATTCTACAACCTTAAGGTACATGGTACATGCTTTATGTTTCTTTCACATTAAGATAACCTAACACATGCTTTCTACACCTTTCTTTACATGCTAACTCAAATCAAAATTTGTTACATTCATGCTATAATATGAGAACAAGTTAAACATGGAATTACGCACAATGAAATAATGTTCCTAGCATGGATTCTATGTACATTCTCACATATATAACTCAATTTTATATATAATTAGCTTGCTGTTTTGACTGAATTCAACACATTCTTAAAATGGTTTACAATTTCACATGCTATCACATTAGTTTCACATATTCATAAGATCATTTACACATTTTACACTTCCACATTTCACATGTACACAATTACATTATTTTTATTAAATGTCGTGACACATAGTCCAAACCACCTCTAGAAGGACACACACACATCGCATTCACATACCTATCACCTAGGCAAGACAGTGATAGATCTTGGCTAACTGCGCAGAACCGGGAGAAGCACTCTCCACCCTAACCAGTGGTACTTGTCCACCTCCAGGATTTCATCCCAATGCCCATGGTATTTCACACACATGAACCTTCCCGTAGGGACTTTACTATGGTACAGTTCCTCAGCCCTCTAAGGTAGCAGCGTCACCCATGGCACAGTTATACATTTTTCATTTTTATTACATACTATTTGCACATCTTTTAACATGATAATTTCCATTTTCACATACATACACATGGTTCAGGTTTACCTAGCATGATACTACTGGTTACAGTTTTAAACAGACCCAACACTAACTTAATCATGCTGAAATTACAATCTTTACAATAATCAATTTAAACATGCATTAATTGGTCATTTTCTCACATAATCTTAATGTATATATACTGTCATCCAGTAAGCATGAAAATTTAATTACTGACTGATTTCAGGTCAATCACATACATACAAAATCTCATCATTTTTTGAACTAAACACATTTTATAGATATTAAAACAACGATTCAGCATAATTATCAATAATTCAATTACACATGGTTCACAGTAATGTAGATGCATTTAGTCATTTTACTACATGTATCCAAGAGTCATGGTATCACAGTAAATTTCTGGCCAGTTATCATGCATCATATGTTTTAAGGAAATTTAAACAGAAAATTCAATGCTCACTATTCTATATTCCAGAAATATAGCTATTTACACAAAACTCAAAATTTCACTAAAATCTCATAGTATGACCTGATACATGTATATATCTTACAAAAATTCCATGACATCCAGTTTCACCACGAATCCACATAAATAGTATTTAACAAGATTAAAACCTGTCTAACAGATAATTCAGGAAATTTTATAATTAAAGCACTTAACAAAATTGCACCAAAATTCATTACTTAATCCAATAAAGATACTATTCAACATATATTTTTACAGTATAGCCTCATGAGTGAAAATCTGGAAATAACTTTTATAGGGCAGCAGACAAATCTGTCACCGCCTGAAGAACTCAGCGGCACACAGGTGGTCGCCTACCCAGTTAACGACAACAAAAGTGGACGCTAACCTCAGATCTTAACGGCAGCAAGGCTTGCAGTTAAGTTCCTATCTGCAGAAAACAAACAGAACTCACAAAATCACAAGAGAAAGGGGTTCCAGGACACGATTAAAATCTGTAAAATTCCCTAGGACCTACTAGACGCATATATGGATAACGGGGTATGGTTTACTTGCCTTCAGAAAAATTTACAATCGAAGATTTGGGTCGAAGAAGCTCTCCTCAGCCAGAGCCAAAGAGCCTCCAAATCCTCCTCGATCCAGCTTCTGTGATGATTTTTGAAGCACGCCGGAGTTGGGAAGATGCACCCTGATGTTCAGAAATGCCTCCAGATGTAGTAGTTCGCCCGAAATCACACCGAAGTTCGCAGATCCAGAGTCTCAAAGATCGGGTTTCGCACAAAAGGTTCTAGGGTTTTTGGCAAAAGACAAAAGGGTCAGATATGGCCAAAAAGTGGGTATTTTATAGGGTTAGGGGTTGGAGACATGTTTAGGTAGGCTAGATGACCGTTGGAGAACGGTTGCCTAAACAAGGGCCGATAAAATCACGGGCATTTCTGGATATGAAGACGCAACAGATCTGGGAGGTTAACGTCAACATCACTGGCCGCCAGCTCTGAGTTGGCATCCATCGATAAGGCTGCTAACTCCCTATTAACGTCAACTCATGTTGATGCCAACAGGTCGTTTGGACAAAACTTAAAACTACATAATATTACACTTGCTCAATGCATGCACATGAAATATACAATGTATACTTTAAAATAATACTATTTATGCAATGTAAATAAATAATATGCACAATAAGAATATATACATATATTTACAAAAATACTCAATAGTTTATATACATATCTACACACACAAGCATATTTCTTCACACAATCAAACACTTATATAAGAGGGTAAAATTCAAGGGCCTTACACACTCTCCCCCTTAAAGAAACTTCACCCTCGAAGTTAGACCGACACTACTCAAACAACTGAGGATACTTTGTCACGTCCCGAGAATTACGCAGCGGATATTAGTTCGAATATTCGAGTCGATATTTCGAGACGTGAATAGTCGGAAATAGCCTCTAGCTAGCACACACTAAATGTGTATCAACACCACATCACAATAGGGCCAAATGTTGACTCAATATAAATTGTATTCAATTGTATTAAAAATGAAAACTATTACAAGACTAAGACTCTATAAAAGCGAAAGTACATAATACCTCACTTCCTACTACATTGTTCTAACACTCAAAATAACTAACTATAGATAGACTCATAATTGGAACGCTCATCACTCGGACACATTCCCATCCTCGACTTGCTCTTCCTCTTGAACTTCATAGTCACCTAAATTGGGTAAAAGGTAGGGGATGAGCAAACTAGCCCAGTAGGATTTATATCTCAATGTGCGGGCATGATATAAGTGATTAGCAATTTAGGACTAGGTAAGCACGATGAATGTCATGATATGCATGTACGAATAAAACTCATTAAAACATGTTGCATGATATGAGCTAGAGAGAGAGTGATCGTGATAGAGCAAGATCTAGAACAATATAACGAGTTGGAACTAGAAATAGATCACTTTGTACAAGCACGCATGATTTCAATTGATGTCAAGAACGCAAGATATCATTAATTGCATTAAATGCAGGATGGCCATATCACGCAAGCAAGCAAGCAAGAACGCACGAGCATGATCATGTAACACTAATTAGACATGTAGACTCTAATGTACACCAAGGAAAGATCCACCAAGAATGCACAATAGGACACATGTATGTGGTTATTGTATCTATCATTCAAGAAGCAAGAAAGTACTCCCAGCGCAGATGCAACGTCAGTAATCATTATACCCCATGGTTAACAGTATATCTATGACTCGCCGTCATTGGGGCTAGATTGGAGCCCTTGGACACACGCCGTGCCCTGTCAGCATCTTATGTAAAATTTTAAATGTAGATACCCACAGTCATTAATAATGGCCAATGAGAGTTTCAAAATGTAGCATGTGTAACGTCATGTTCATGATGATGATGGGAACAAGTAATAAGTAATTGAACATGATTTCATGATAACAATGGTCAAGAGATAAATTTGACAGCATAACGGTATGATTTATACTTTGGTTCAATGTTTACATTAATGGCTTTAGTCTAGATTGTAAATCACACTCACGAGAACAAGATGAGAATGGAAGTGCACGCTATCTCCAGGGAACTTCAATGGTACAACCAACTCGTCGGCCATGTGGGAATCCATGGTCAGAGGAGATTTACGGAGGCCTTGGAGAAAAGGTAACTAGTCCACCGATTCGGAATGACCGGTAGAGAGTTTCCAAATTCCCAAGAAAAGGCTGCCTAGACGTGTAAGTGTGTAGGGATGTACGCGTGTCTCAATTCACAAAGCATCGGTCTCAACTCACGGAAAGCACTTAAAATGATGGCATGACATGAAACTATGCACTTTAACAAATCATGGTTTGCAAGATTTTTATGAAACAAAATTATCATTTTAGTCAAGCTAGAATAGTAAGAAGAGTAAATCATAAGTTTCATGAATGATCACGTCATTAGGAGAGCAATTAGAATATCGTTCATGTAATTATAGATTTTAAATGTGTTAATCACTTTTAAGCCATTAAAAGACATCATGTAATGCTCAGACACAAGATATGCAATTTACACACTGAAAACCATGTTAAACTGACCTCAGGTTAGCATGATAATATCTTGTAGAACCTTTCTATAATAGTTCAAAACTCACACATATGATGAGTGGGGTAAAACGACAGAAACTGGAACATATGCCCTTTTAGGAAGTAGATGTAGTCCCAACCCTTCCACTTCTAGAGTCATAACTCACTAATTTCAAATGCAAATCTGACACATGAATATACCACATTGAATCCCTTTGAATAAGGAATCCAACAAAAAACACGGCGCGTCAATCCGAGGTCTATAGAAAACGTTACAGCCATTTAAGCGAGCACTGCGCAGAGGCCAGGTCGCGACACGAAACCAGTCGCATTCTGAACACGACAGGACGATACGTCGCCTTCTGGAGAGAGGTTTTGGGTGCCAAATACACCGAGTTCGACTCATACTTGGACTGGGTTGATATAGGGAACTTATACGGATTATAACTCCTAATCTAGTGCTTTTGGGATAAAACTTTCAACATAAAAATTGTCAAGAACATTTAGTAGAAGAACTTTTATGTTGGTGGTTTGATCTAATTCGATCTCGAATCTCATGAAAAAACATGATGAACGAAAAAGGAAGTGCAACCCGAAAACGCAATTTCCTATAGCGGCTTTCTTACGAAACTTATAACTCTCTAACTAATGACGTTTAGACAAAAGTCTCAACATAAAAGTTGTAGGGAACATGAAATAGGTGCGAACTATGATTTTTAAATAATTTTAAACGACCTCAAGATGTATGATAAATTGACTTGAACAGGAAAGAACCCTGACAGGCGCGACTTTGGCAAAACGCCTATAACTCATGATGTACTAAATGGAAAATGATGAAATAGGTGTAAAATGAAAGTTAACTTGATGCTATACACATTGGTATAGGATATGTTAAGGTTTGGCCCGAGAAAACCTACCTTCTGGGTTGAAGAAGTCTCATTTTTCCAGAAAACCTGAGTTCAGACCACTTGGAGGAGAACGCTTACTGCTCCGTGTATACTGCATGGAATTTTGGCATTCCACTTGGGTTAGAACGTAGACTTGACCCTCTTTCCAGGGGTATAAGTCTTGCAAGGTTTGGTTTAGGTTTGACCTACCTTTGGTCGACTTCAAGATGACTATCTGTGCAGGTCGCAGCAGACGCAACGAGGAAGAAGATGAGCTTCTTGTGGTCGTTCCACAGCTCCTCAGCCACCAGGAACTCTTCCACATGACCCCAGCAAGTTCTAAACTCGTCCCTAGGATTTGGGTGAAGAGTATTTAAGCAACCAAGGTGTTTAGGAGTCCTATTGTAACTAGGAAAGCTAGGTTACAGTTTTGACATATTAGTTTCCTATTCCGACGATTTCTTCCTCCATTAGAGTGTGTGAGGCTTTAGGAAACATCCCATCATTGTTAAGCACAAATTGGGTTGCCAAGAATGCAAGATCTCTTCCCAATAAACTATATTACTTCTTTCTAATTTCAGCCTATTTAGAGTTACGAATTTCCATGCATTTTCTAGCTTTATTTGATTTTTGGGCCAAATGTTGTCCATTGGCCAATTATGATAATGGGTCATCAATATATAATGTTGGAAGTCTCCCCAACATTTTTATTTAATTTATGGTTGCGTCGTATTTTCGTGTTAACGTTTTTTCCAACTTGTTTCCTAATTTGGATATCGGTCACAATAACTCTTAAACCTAGTCCAAATGATTTTTATTGACCCAAATTTTTTGATGGGTCATTAGAAGATATTATTTGAAGCCCATATATGATTTTTATTTAATTTTCTGACTCATCCAAGTACGTGTGATAATGCTTTTCCGACTTATTCATAATTACAATAATAAGTCGTGAAACACTTTAAACTTGGCTAATCCGATTTTTCTTGGCACAAATTTCTTTGTGAACATTTAGTAAGAATGTTTAGGGTTGATCTATGATTTTTACGGAATTTTTCGATGTGTTTTTTAGAACATACGATAATGATACGCATGTTTTCAATACTCTGATATTATGGAAATTATTTATTTCCATTTATACGAATTATTATATTTAAAATTTTCGGGGTGTTACACTCATCTCTCCGCAAAAGTACGTGACTCATAGGCCTTCGGTACTAATACAACGCTGGCAAGAAAAGCGTCACAACCCTTGTTAACCATTCTCACAGCCTTTATGGCGGAGATAACAAACTTTCCCGCTAAGTTCCTTTGCAATGGATGGGAAACTCATCCTCACCAGAATGCGGAAACAATCTTCTTCCCATGACAATCCACTAAAGCATAATGCTCCTCTAGCCAATCCAGACCAAGAATAGCATCATAGTACTTCATCTTTAGCAAGAAGAAACACCCTTCTAAGACTCTATCCTCAATACACACGGTAAAGATAGAATACACTTCCTAGTCGATACCGTACCCACAGGTGTGGGCATAGACAAAGGGAATTCTAACTCCTCAGACTCTAATCCTGACTCTAAAGTTAACTGACTATCAAACCACTCGGAAATGAACGAGTGAGTGGCACCCGTACCAAATAAAACCCGAGCTTGCATACCCATGAAAAGAACCATACCTTCGGTAACATGCTTCGCCTGCTCGGCGTCCTCACGTGCTAGTGCAAACACTCGAGCTGGAGCTCGAGGTCTCCCTGGTCGTCCTGTAGCTGGCGCTACTGCTGGCGCTCCTCCGCGCTGGACTCCCTACTGAAGTCTAGGGCAATCCTTGATCTTATGCTCGCTGCTCCCCACTTCAGGCACTTCCCTGCTATCTTCCAACACTCTGTACCACCATGTGCCCTTCCGCAATGAGGACACTCCTTCTGGCAACTCGGAGAAGGCTGAGAAGGTACCTGACGACTTCCTGATGCCACGGGATGCTGCGGTGACTGGTATGCCGCCTTCTTACTCTCCTGCCTCTGAAACAGAGCTACAGGCCTCTTCTGTGAAGCCTTCTTCTCCTCGAGATACTACTCCATCTCTCCCTTCTTCCAACAAGCCGCGCTAAAAGCCTCATCGAGAGTACGATGGTCAAATGCCACCAACCTTGTCCTCATGATGGCCTCAACCCATCACGAACTTCTTCGCCTTCCTGTGCTCATCAGCTACAATATGAGGGGCATACTTCGATAGCTCGGCAAACCTGGCCTCGTACTCCAATATGGTCATGGAGCCCTGAGTCAAGGAGAGAAACTCTTGCTCCATCTTGTCCTAGATGTGCTCGGGGATGAACTTGGTCCGAAGAGCCTCACGAACTCGTCCCAAGACACCTCTACCGCACCGTCCTCGAATTAGGTACGTAGCAACGAGGACCACCACACGTCGGCTCGCTCCTTCCAAAACATTCCATAAGGACCAAACCAAACAATCTAGGCTTAAAGAAATAAATGCATAAACAATTTACACATACTTGTAGCATATAGGTGGCTAAAGTGACCCTGTCATCGTTAGCACACCTAATAGCTCGGAAGATCTTCTCGATTTCCCTCAGCTAGCTCTCTGCCAAAAGCGGATCGCTCTCCCCCTTAAAAGAGGGCGGAGCCATCCTCTTGAACCTTTCCATGATGGAGGGTCCACCATGGTCATGAGCTTGGGGAACTGGCGCCTGAGCCTGCTACCACAAACAACATAAGCCACACCTATATAATATAGCACATAGCAACCATGTAATTTAAATAAAATAGACTACTCTATCTTATCATTCTGACCTGAGCCTCTAGCTGAGCCTGGAGTGCATCTGGGTGTGGGCCTACGTCTGCATGGCCTGCACTAGACCCTACATGAACACTCCATAGTCTACTGGTGGTGGTGGAGGAAGCACAGAACCCTGGGGTGCTGGGGCCTGCTGCTCATCCCTCTCCTCTCTCCTCTGCTCACCCTCACGAGCAGGAACACCACGCCTACCACGCGAAGCCATATCCTGCAAAATGATTTAATCACATTTAGAGACTACACTATCTAATTCCTAACTATCTTCATAGTTATGTGGACAATCTATACATACTTAGTATATAATGAAGAAGATGGCATATGCATATTTATGTGCAATCTCAACCTGGTTGCTCTGATACCAATCTCTGTAACGACCCTCCTTATACCGGTATGGTTATACCAACCCACGTCGATATAGAGAGCGTTGCTACAGTGGGACATTTACCCAACACATTCAATAGGCTGAGACGTACACAATATAAACATATAACAACAGAATAGAAAGAACTGAATATAAACATTTTATTCCATCATCCACATTTTATTCACAGTCTATATAGAACAAAAGAAGTCTAAACATTTCATAACTGAGGAATTAAAACAATTTACATTGTCCACAATTCAATTACATAACGTTCTTTATTACATACTATGAATAGAAAGTACAATATCGCTAATCTCCATAAAGGTCTCCTACTCACGCTCCGAGTCACTCCTGACTGTCTCCTCGGAAGAAGTAGAGGCACCTGTACACCGAAGCAAGAGTGAGTCTAAAAGACTCAGCAAGCAAATCCATACACAATATGCATACATACATCACATGGACAATTTACTTTTTAAAAAAAACAACTAATACATATAATCTAGTTTGAACAATCTTTAGAAGCCTAAACATGGTAATTCTACAACCCTAAGGTACATGGTACATGCTTTATGTTTCTTTCACATTAAGATAAACCTAACACATGCTTTCTACACCTTTCTTTACATGCTAACTCAAATCAAAATTTGTTACATTCATGCTATAATATGAGAACAAGTTAAACATGGAATTACTCATAATGAAAGAATGTTCCTAGCAAGGATTCTATGAACATTCTCGCATATATAAAAGAATTTTATACATAATTAGCTTGTTGTTTTGACATGAATTCAACACATTTTTAAAATGGTTTGCAATTTCACATGCCATCACATTAGTTTCACATATTCATATGATCATTTACACATTTTACACTTTCACATTTCACATGTACACAATCACATTATTATTATTAAATGTCATGACACATAGTACAAATCATCTCTAGAAGGACACACACACATCGCATTCACATACCTATCACCTAGGCAAGACAGTGATAGATCTTGGTTACTGCGTAGAACCAGGAGAAGCACTCTCCACCCTAACTAGTGGTACTTGTCCACCTCCAGGATTTCATCCCAATACCCATGGGATTTCACACACATGAATCTTCCCGTAGGGACTTTACTACGGTACAGTTCCTCAGCCCTCTAAGTAGCAGTGTCACCCATGGCACAGTTATACATTTTTCAGTTTTATTACATACTATTTGCACATCTTTTAAGACGATAATTTCCATTTCACATACATACACATGGTTCAGGTTTACCTAGCATGATACTACTGGTTACAGTTTTAAACAGACCCAACACTAACTTAATCATGCTGAAATTTACAATTTTTACAATAATCAATTTAAACATGCATTAATTGGTCATTTTCTCACATAAAATAAAAATGTATATCTACTGTCGTCCATTAAGCATGAAAATTTAATTACAGACTGATTTCAGGTCAATCATCATACATACAAAATCTCATATTTTTTAGAGCTATACACAATTTATAGATATTAAAACAACGATTCAGCATAATTATCAATAATTCAATTACACATGGTTCACAGTACTGTAGATGCATTAGTCATTTTACTACATGTATCCAAGAGTCATGGTATCACAGTAAATTTCTGGCCAGTTATCATGCATCATATGTTTTATGGGAAATTTAAACAGAAAATTTAATGCTCACTATTCTATATTCCAGAAATTATAACTATTTACACAGAACTCAAAATTTTTCCAAAATCTCATAGTATGACCTGATACATGTATATATCTTATAGAAATTCCATGACATCCAGTTTCGCCACGAATCCACATAAACAGTATTTAACAAGATTAAAACCTATCTAACAAATAATTCAGGAAATTTTATAATTAAAGCACTTAACGAAATTGCACCAAAATTTCATGACTTAATCTAATAAAGATACTATTCAACATATAATTTTTACAGTATATCCTCATACGTGAAAATTCAGAAATAGCTTTTATAGGGCAGCAGACAAATCTGTCACTGCCTGAAGAACTCAGCGGCACACAAGTGGCCGCCTACCTGGTTAACGACAACAAAAGTGGCCGCTAACCTCAGATCTTAGCAGCAGCAAGGCTTGCAGTTATGTTCCTATCTGCAGAAAACAAACAGAACTCACAAAATCACAAGAGAAAGGCGGTTCCAGGACACGATTAAAATCTGTAAAATTCCTTAGGGCCTACTAGACGCATATATGGATAACAGGTATGGTTTACTTGCCTTCAGAAAAATCTACAATCGAAGATTTGGGTCGAAGAAGCTCTCCTCGGCCAGAGCCAAAGAGCCTCCAAATCCTCCCCAATCCGACTTTTGTGATGATTTTTGAAGAACGCCGAAGTTGGGAAGATGGACCCTGATGTTCAGAAAAGCCTCTAGATGTAGTAGTTCGCTCGAAATCACATCGAGTTCGCAGATCCAGAGTCTCAAAGATCCGGTTTTGCACAAAGGTTCTAGGGTTTTTTGCAAAAGCCAAATGGGTCAAATATGGCCAGAAAGTGGGTATTTTATAGGGTTAGGGTCGGAGACGCGTTTAGGTAGCCTAGATGACCGTTGGAGAACGGTTTCCTAAACAAGGGCCGATAAAATCACGAACGTTTTTAGATCTGAAGATGCAACAGATCTGGAGGTTACGTCAACATCACTGGCTGCCAGCCCTGAGTTTGTATCCATCGATGTGGCCGCTAACTCCCTATTAACGTCAACTCATGTTGACGCCAACAAGTCGTTTGGGTAGAACTTAAAACTACAGAAAATTAACTTGCTCAATGCATGCACATGAAATATACATGTATACTTTAAACATAATACTATTTATGCAATGTAAATAAATAATATGCACTAAGAATATATACATATATTTACAACAATACTCAATTAGTTTATATACATATCTACACACACAAGCATAATTTCTTCACACAATCAAACACTTATAAAGAGGTAAAATTCAAGGGCCTTTCAAGCTTCAAATTTGTCTAGATCAATTTGTCATTATTATGAGTGAATACTTTGAATCTAAAAACTCTGGAGTACCCAATGTTAGGTCTCTTACCTTTTAGGAGTTTATATGGTTTTCCTTATGACAGGACTTACCATGTCCCTATTCAATATGTAGCATGATGTGTTCACAGCTTCTGCCCAAAAACTCCTTGAGAGTTGACTTTCCACCAAAGTGTGTGAGCCATTTCCACCAAGGTTCTGTTCTTTCTCTCCACTACTTCATTTTGTTCTGGAGTTCTTGGAGAGGAGAATTTATGTTCAATGCCTGGGTTCCTGCAGAAGTCAAAAAAATAAATTGTTATCAAACTCCCCCCATGATTAGTAAGAATTGAGCATATTTTGTTTGTGTTTCCATGATCAATCTTGTTAAAGAAATCTTCAAATTTTTTCAGAGTTTCATTTTTATGAGCTAGAAATTTGACCCAAGTGAACCTAGAGAAATCATCTACAATGACAAAGCCAAAATGTTTGCCGTTGAGACTAAGCGTTTTTGTAGGTCTAAAAAGGTCCATGTGCAGCAGTTCAATCGTTTTGAAGTGATTATAGGTGCATTAGATTTGAAGAATTTTCTAGTCTGTTTACCCTGTGCACATGCATCACAAAAACTCAATTCTTTGTTAAAGTGAATTTCAGGAAGTCCATTTACTAATTTCATTCGCATGATTTTGTTCAAAACATTCAAGCTTGCATGACCTAGCCTGTGATGCTATAAAGAAAGTTGATCCTTTTTGTTTGCATCAAGACACAAGTTTTTATTTTTGGTTCATCTAGATCAACTAGATAAATGTTATTGACTCCTTTTCTAGAAAATTTAACACTACCTGATTTTTTATCAATGATTTGGCATTCTTCTAACTCAAAAATAACTTTGTGGCCTTTATCACACAATTGACTAATACCCAGCAAATTGTGATTAAGATCATCAACAAGCAACACATTTTCAATGGAGTTAGAAGCATTCTTACCTACCTTACCTGTGCCAATTATTTGGCCTTTATTGTTACCTCCAAAAACCACTTGTCTACCATCTTTTTCAGCCAAGAAAAAAAAATTCTCTTATATCTCCCGTCATGTGCCTCAAGCAGCCACTATCCAATTACCACTTATTTTGATTTTGGGCTGCTAGGCATTCCTGCAAGGACAAATCAGAAGAGGAGTTTTGGTACACAAATTACTTTGGGTCCCATGTTTCATTTATGCCAGAAAGTAAATGCTTCGGAATCCACAATTGTTTGTATTTCATCATGCTCATCTTATTCAATCATTGTAACTCAGTATGACCAAGCTTTTTACAAAAGTTGCTGATGGAGTTTGAAATTTTTAGATTCTTTTGTTGTTGCTTTGAGCATGTGAAATCTTTTGTCCTTTATACAGCTTTGTTGGTTTGGATCTATCGACAGCTGCCATACCTGTCGACAGTTCAGCTTTTGATAAGAGTATCTGTCGACAGGTGCTCTTACTTTTCGACTAGTTTAGTTCTTTTGTTTGTTCTTCTTTTCATTATGATCTTTGTTTTTAAGATTAGCTTGTTTATTTACACTTGGATTGTGCTGAACAAAAGATGTGGTCATTGTTTGTCCAAATTTCTTTTGACTTTCACTTTGAAACCCAAGTCCATGCCTAGTTGTGTTTGACTTAACTCCTAGAACAACATCAAGGTTTTCCTCCCCCTAACAAATCTTGACAAATCTTCATTTTTTTCTTTCAATTCCTTTTGAACTTCTTCCATCTTTTTCTGAATCTTCTGATTCTCATTTTGTAGTTTTTCAACAGATTCATTTAGAGCTTGTTTTTCTTTTTCACTTTCTTGAAATTTTTCTTTCATGTAGTCCATTTCAACATGGAAGTTTTCTTTTTCATTTTTCAGTTAATTTATTTCACTGTTTAGAATTTTAACTTGTTCATCAACACTTCGGTTATGCACAAGGTTATTGATATTTTTTTTCAAGGCTTTGTTTTCAGATCTATATTCATAGAATTTTTCAAATAGCATGGTCTAAGCCTCTTCCCATTCATCAACTGTATAGCTTTCAAAAGAAGTTTACCTCATTGGAGTCATCGCTCCTTGCCATCAAGCACTTGATTTCCTCATCCTCATCATCAGAATCGTCCTGATCACGTTCACCATCATCTTCATCACTCCATGTTGCCATCATGGCTCTGGGCTTCTTGTATGCAATTTTCTTCTTTATCAGCTTCCTTTTGAGCTCCGGGCATTCACCTCTCATGTGCCCCTATTTTTTGCATTCATAGCAAACAACTATGTCATTTTTCTTGTTTGTATCAAACTTGTTTGCAAAATTTTTATTAGAGGGTTTTTGAAGTTACCTTGCCCCTTCTTTCTGAACTTGAAATTTTATGAATTGTCTAGTCAGCATGGCCATCTCATCATTTTTGCTTTCACTAGGCATTTCACTTTCATCCTTTTCTTTTTCAATTCTTTCTTAGAACTTGATGAGGCTTTACTAGAAGCTTTCAATGCAATTGATTTTCTTGTAGTGACCTTAGATTCTTTTCTTTTAAATTGATCTCGTAGGTCATCAATGATCCTATCAATTCATCTAGTTGCATTGTGGACAGGTCTTAGAGTCCTCAATGACAGTGGCCTTAGTGTGCCAAGAGGTGGAAGAGACCGAAGTATCTTCCTCACTAAGTCACTTTCACTGTACTCTTTCTTAAGACCTTTCAACCATTGATATAATCAGGAATCGTGCAAACATGTCTGAGATTGTTTCTTCATTGTTCATTTTAAACATTTCATATTAAAAAACAAGCATGCTAGCTTTGGTTTCCCTTACCTCAGACGTACCTTCATAGATGAGTTCCAATTTGTCCCACATCTCCTTTGCAGATGAGCATGTGGAGACTCTTGGGTATTCCTTTGGATACACAGCACACTGCATCATATTCATGGCACTCCAATTCAAAGTTGCCCTTCGAATTTATTCCCTTGTCTAGGTGTCCTCATCAGCAGGTAGCTCATAAGATCCTTCAGTTACTATCTTCCATAGCTCATAGCCTTGAGCTCTTAGAAAACCTGCATTCGATTTTTCCAATAGGTATAGTCAGTTCCGTCAAAGAAGGAAGGCCTAGTTACTGAGTGTCCTTTAGCTAAAATCCCTTGCTAGAGTTCATCATGCAGAATCTCTCCTGATCATTAGATCAAGCAATTTAAGCTATGAAACCGGAGAAACCCGCTCTGATACCAATTGAAGAGTGTGCGAAATTAGTTCTAACGGGAATCTAGAAGGGGGGTTGAATAGATTACCACCATTTTTTAGCAAATGGACCTTAATTTTGAGATTAAAACAGATTATGAAAAACTTGTGAGAATTTAGATCAAATTCGAGTCTAATTGTGTGTGCAAAGTGTGTACACAAGATTAGCAATATGGAAGATGTGAGATCAAATAATCGTGTCTTTCAAACATCTAATGGTAGATCAAAGCAAACCATAGAACACGATGATTTAAGGTGGTTCGGATTACACAACTTGTGTATCCTACATCCACCGGCCACACACACACGCCAAATTACTTATAAAGTAAGTTCAACACATACAACCACACCCACACAAGATCTGAGATGAACAAGATCTCAAATCAAACCACACACATGCGAATTGAGCACAAGGATTGCTCAATTCAACATCACACACATGAAATGAAGAGTTGAAGTGCAGGAAGAATTCAGAGCATAAGAGAAACAAATGGAATGGTTGAATTCTTTAGATCCTTTGTCTAAATGCTCTTCAGACTTTGAGTTGTAGATGATCTGGTGTTGGTACTTGAGCCTTGAGGACGAATTTGCTCCAATTTGGTCTTGTGAGACATATCTTCTTGTTGTTGATGCTTGGAGCTTGGAGTAGAGTACTGGGAACCTTCCTCTAGTTCTTCTGAGCTTTGGAATTGGTGTGGAGACTCCTAGGAGTGACAAGGAGGCTAAGTGGCCTTCATATAGGTGTGTCCTATTCTCACACAGCCCTTGGGATTCATATGTACGTGAAAAGGATGCCTTAATAAAGAGCACATGTTGCTCATGTGTTGCAACTTAACCGCGGCTGTTGACAGACACACATCAGCTGTCGACAGCTACTGCAGTAGATCTGCCATCCAGAACTGAATTCTTGAAGCAAAGGCCGGGTTGTCGACAGGCACGTCCTGGCTGTCGACAGCTGCTGCTTGCTTTGTTTTTCCAGAAGCTTATTGTTGGAATTCTTCAGTGGTTGTCGATAGGTGAGTCCTAGCCTGTCGACAACTGCTGTTTTCTTTGGTTTTACAAAACCTTGTTGTTGGATGGTCTTCACTGGTGTCGACAGATGCAAGGGTGCTATCGATAGCTACTGCTTGGGATCATCCTCTAGAAGCTTTTTGGCTTAAAGTTTCTTCAAGTTGTGCACTTCCTTTTTCATGTAGTCTCCTACAAGAAACAAACTTCAATTATATGTCATGTAGTCCTTGTGTATGCCATTTTGTCATTGTGTCGTCATCAAACACATATAATCATATGAATGTTCATGCAATCACAACTCAAAATCAATTGTGTTACGTGATACCCTGGGCAACGGGTTATGTGAAATCCTGGAGGTGGACAAGTTCCACTGGTAATGGTGGGGAGGGCTTCCCCCGGTTCTGCACAGTAACGAAGACCTGATCGCTTTGCCTGGCATTTAAGTATGTGTATGTGATTGTGTGATCTTTCTACTGGTGGTTTGGGTTGTGTCTCGACTTGTGTAAAAATGAATATGTGAAAAATGTGTAAAGTGATATGTGAATGTGACACGAGATATGTGCGAGCGATGTGACATTTGATCATGATCGTGATCGTGAAAAGTTAAAACTATGTGAAAGCTATTTGAAACCATGTGTAAGTGAATGTGAATGTGATAAATGTGAGAGTAAGTGTGTGATGGACCACGTCGTTCAAATCCGTTAACTCGGTAACAAGCTTGACCGACTCCATCTCCCGCGAACGAGTCGTAGCATCGCAAGGGATGTCACACACATGTCCGTGAAAACACAAAGAAACACACTGATATATATATATATATATATATATGGTTCACAATGTCACAAATATTTACACTGGATTTACATAACCAAATTTCAACAAAAGTCAAGTAAGGTACAAGAGCTTGGGGCATACCCCAAGGTACAACTGGAAAAAGAACTACACTGCTGGAGGCGTCGAACCCAACTCCACTGCGATGCGGCTCAAAACTGGAAGACGGTAGAGAAACCTCCTACTCTCCTTCACCTGTAGGGAGTAGGGGTGAGCCTCGTAAGTCACTGGCTCAGTAGGGAAACTCCCCCAAAAATCAAGCAAACCAACTCAAACACAAAAGCCAGAGGCTACACTAGCAATTTATAGAGTAAGCTAAGCAGGATATTAAAGCTGTAAATACCACTTACCATTTTCCGTTGACATAAACCAACCTTAATAAGTAAATGGCAAAACCACAACTCGATGTATGCGCTAAAGTAGGGTCCGCCACACTCGAGCCACGTAGACTGATTTGTGACACCAGCAACTGACTCGGACAAACCACACAGGTCTACCTCTCAGCCTCGCAGCCACGGATGAAAGTTCCAGCTGCTGCTCCACTAGAATAAGGCAAACAACTGTGGAGACCAACTAACGCCACACCTGTGGGCTACACTGCCGCAGGCCCATGCCTGGCACCTCTACAGACTCTGGCCTGAGCTCCCTAAAGTGGGGCACTAGAAATAGGACTAGCTAGGGCCCAGTACGTCTACTGGTGTCCGTACCCCCAACCACGAGTGCGCTACAAGTGACAAACAGAAACTCACATAGGTCGCTGCCCTACTATCGTCTTTCCTCAGCCGGACATACAACTCAAGCAATGGAGTAAGGGTGTCCAGGACAGACGACATAGACCTCGACAGTACACAAGTACCGGGACAATCCCCGAGCACAAAGCCTGGCTCACACTGAACCTAGGGCACTCAACTAAAGAGGTAAACATGGTAGGCGTCGTACTACTCGCCACGCACACACAAACCATGTGCAGAACGCACGACCCACATGAAATCTCACGTCAACCACGTGAACACAGTACACTAACCGTGTAGACACCACGCCAATCACATGAACAACTTTCTAGCCTCGTAAACAACACGCTAGCCTCGTAAACAACACGTTCACAGAGCGTTACAGGTGCCATTGCACCGCTTGAACTGACCATACACATAAAATATCCATAATCAAATAATTTTATCGTTTAAACCATGCACAACAAGACCTTTCAGCTGAGGTCGCGACATGAGGCAGTGTCGCCTTCAGAACGCGACCCAACGATATGTCATGTTCATAACTTGAACGCGATGGGTCGGCCTATCGCGTTCAGAACGCGGCAGGGGGATCTGTCCCTTCACAAGTGAAAACCCTAATCCGGGGAACTCTCTCCGAATTACCACCCCAAACCATGCAAACTCTGTTTAATTCTCATTTTACATGCTTTAGTGAATACCTAACAGGTATCTACTATTCTCCAAGCCAAAAAAATAACTAAACATGCATTTCATGCAATCATACAGTATAAAACTAATAGAATTCCCCTACCTTGGCGAAGAACGCGAAATACAACGAATACCCGGTGTTTTCCCCGCTCCACGCAAGGTCCTCTCGGCGAGAACATGCCAAAAACACCTTTAACCCACCAAATCGCCCAGCAAATCGCCGCAGCTCCTCCTGGCCGAGCAGAACTGGTTGCAGCTCTACTTGGCCAAGACAACATAAAAATGCATAGCGGTTGGGAACGCGACGTACCCCTTCTTCACGACCTAAACGCGATGGTTAAGGGCGTCGCCTTCTCAAAGCTGACGTCTGCATGCCACCCAGCACGCAACACGCGGTGCACATGCAGACGATGACCGCTCAGCAGCGGCAACAGGAACACGACATGCAGATCCGTTGCGTTCTGATCGCGACGTTCCTCACTGTCGCGTTCACAGACAGTGAACAGGCTGATTTTTTGGGCCCAACCTACTAGCCCACAAACACCTGAAACCTGCACACACACCTGGAACACGGCACATTGGCCACACACTGGCCACCTCAACCACCAAACGAAGGATCCGAAAAATGCGCGACATTACATTACTATATATAAAAAGAAATGTCGTCCTCAAAATTCAAAACACAATTCATGTATTTAAAGCTTTAAACATCACAACAAGTACTATCATCTAAAAAGATTTAAAAACTTACTCAAACAAATAAGAATACGCCTTAGCCATTTCTTCGCTAAGTATCCTCTCCTCCCTGCCTGTTCTCCCATATGACATTTAGTAAATCAATCTCTCTATTTCTTAACTTCTGTGTTCTACGGCCTGTGATCTGCATTGGGTATTCTGGCATAGACATGTCCGTTTCAAATCATCCCGCTGATAACTGACTATCTGTGTTGGATCTTCAATACATTTCCTTAACATGAAAACATGAAAAATATCATGAGCATCTGTAAAATCAGTTGGCAAATCAATTCTATAGGCAGTCTCCCCAATTCTTTCCAACACTTACAAGGGTCCCACATATCTTGTGTAATCACGGGGAATGTGCACCCCAAAACACGCAAACATGTACTAACCATAGAAGCATGGAAACATGGATGTGATCACCACCTAGATATTTGCCTTATAAGAGAATGAAGTGGGCTAACTAAGCTAGGAAAAGGGATGAGGATAGAAGGACTTCTAAGATCGTGATGGGGAAGCCTGTCGCGATGGGCTTGATGTCGCGATGCCCGTGTAGGGTGTGTCTCTATGTCGTGTCGCCCTCGTCCGTCGCATCCTCTACAGTGCGGGAGAAATGTTAGAGGACCTTCTTCCTGCTCTCCGGCCGGCCAGAGAACAAGAGCTGCTCGTCAGCTTAACTTGGGTGCCTGCCAAAACAAGAGAAACAAACAAACAAACCCTGTTAGAACAAATTAAGTGTAGA